>JAQGBW010005667.1:0-11672 GCA_034698625.1 Julus scanicus
TCAGTCGTTTTGTAAAATGACTGATTAAGTCAGTCATTTTACACATTGGCTAGCTTGACACATTGACTGTAGCATATACATGTTATCCATATTTTTTTATTTACTGTACGTATGTTTAAATGTTTATTGAATACCAATAACGATCAATGTCAAATTTGATTATGATAGAATCACGTGATGCAAATATCATACAGTTAAATATTACGAAATTACTGTTAACAACAACTAGAAGGCTGTAATTTAGTCTCTTCCCATACACCCGCACCTTGGCATATTGTAAATTCACAGTACACTAAAATTTACTTTTGCAAACAAAATGAATCGGTGGTTTCCATGGGAGAATTAAAAAGTTGCTATATTTCGAACCCTTCCATCAAAATATTATATTGCCCTCTAAATATATGAATATTAATCTCCAGAGTGTAATGTTGTTATTGATTATAAGTAATTCCAATGAAAATTGGAATAATGTCGTTCATAATACGCTAATCCCCTTCTATCACACCTCTACAAGCTATACTCCTCCACAACGAGGCATAATTAATGCACTAATTTCAAGTGCACTTAATTAAATTGCATTACATATTCGTCGGCATTTTACTATAACGAAGTAGTATATGCCAAAAGTATATATATATTTCGTGGATGTGAGATTATATGAACTAGACTTATTGGTAACTTTAAATCCCATATATTATGTGCGTCATAATAAATATGTCAATAAAACTGGCTCAGTACTTTTGAAGTTGAAGTGTTCTTCATACGAACAACAATATAATTCTTAACTTGTAACCCTAGGTCGGAAACATACATCGTATAAGCTTTTTACTTTTTAGTACAAGTAATGCACTTTAAAAATGTGACAAGATTGATTAAACATGGTCAAGATTTACTTAGACGATGAAGTATCGTGAACAAGAGAATTTTGATTCTTGATCCCCTTTGGCAATATTTTTTTTAAAAAAATTCTTAGTATTATTAATTTCCGGAGTAGCCAATTGTACAGCATCTACAGATTTTTTTTCTAGAAACATATGCAACAGACCAAGTCCAATATACAATGTATTTGGGATGCCTGGAAAGGAAAAGCATCAGTATTTCCTTTTCCTGTCGAGTAAAAATCTCCAACCTTCGCATTTTCTTGGCAATCAACCACTTTCTTTCGATTTTCTTCTCAGTTTGAAACAATACGAGACCAAATATACGTTTTCCAATGATGAAGCCTGCACATTTCTATAAATCATTTTATAACAGACATACTTTCTTGCTTGTCCTCCTTTTCTTCTCTAATGGTTTATGAAAAACAAACCCTCATCTGTGATGCTTAAGCATAGATTTTATGATTGCTCTTGGCTGAAGAACCAGATTTATGGCATGCCAGCAATGCAGTATTAAACCCAGCAAAACGAAAAAAAAGATGAACAAACCTACAATGCATGCCAACATTCAATAAATATTGAATTTCAGCTACTGTCGTGCAAAGGATATTCGGATCAATAACGTGTATTAATTAGAAATTGCAATTCCATTATAAAAAGTTACAAGTTTATCTGGTTTCTTTTCAAAACTATCTTAAGGGCATAGCAAGATTCATGCGCCCTGCACATTCGTATATGAAATGTAGTAATTAGAATTAGAAATTACAACAATAAGTATTTATAAGACACAAACATATTTCTAATTAAAATAGATACAGTAGCTTTCAACATATCTTTGCAATGTGAGATTGATAAAAATATCCAATTTAAGAGAAAATAAAGTTTCATACTTAAAAAATATGTAATTATGTACTGCATATGTAGCAAATGGTACTGTTGAATCCGCACAATAATTTCAATAATTTTAATTAACTTAATATTTTATGACAGTCACAAATTATTTTAAAAATATTACATGCTTTGGAATAATTTTATAAATAAAAATACTTGTATTTAAAACAATTATCGAAAGGATATTTTCGTTAAGATAAAAACTGCAAAATTAGAAGGGAATATTATTGCTATGAGTTTGCATTGATTTTATAGAAACCGTCTTTTCCTCATTAATTCTTCACAACTTTGTTAAAGACTCTTGATAACTCAATTTGCTAACTAAACATCTGTCTATAGCGCAAATATTTATTTTAATACTCAACAATGTGGTCGCATTTTCATGTCTCAATTTCGAACCCTGCTGCTTGCATATGATAGCTTATATTTATGAGAAATTTATTCAAGTGCGTCTGGATAACATATCGTTTCATAATCACTTGTCTTTAGATGTTGGTCAATTTATAGGAGGACTTAAGCTTATCTACGTAGGGTGCTTGTGAAATTTGCATCAGAGCATTCTCTGTCAACTTATTGCAGATGCAATAAGACAAGACAAGTGTCTCCATAAGTGCATTTCTGTAAATCAATTTTCTTTCAGCAAAAAATTTCCTACTTTGCTTTCCAAGAAGAAAGTTTCTTTAGGCACAAAAATGCTATTAAATAGTATCACGGCAAATTCTCATGGGGAAATATGCAATTCGACACGTTCGCTTTAATTAAATATCAAACGTGAAATCATAATTCTATATAGGTATCTGGCCAAACCCCAAAGGCGATTTGAGAAACTCTTATTGAAGAAAAATTACATTTTGGCATCTATAAGATGACAAAATTCTTGATGACGTGTTTGCGTGTTTCGATATGTGACTATTACAAAAAACAAACGGCCGTTTATATCCTGATATTTAGGGAGATAGGGTCCAGAATCTTGGGGTGGACTATTTTGGCAATATATATTAAGGATCGCCAATTTAAAGCAGGAGTCTGCAGAGAAGTGAATTGCACCAGGTAAAATCGCATTTGTACCTTAAAAATCACACTTTTAATTAAAAATAGGTGCAAGAAAAATCACACTTTTTACTCAGAAAAATTGCATTTTTACCAAAGAAAAATGCCCTTTTACCAATTAAAACTTAAAAATATTGCACTTTTAATGCAAAAGCAAATGTATTTTTAGAGCAGAAAAATCACACTTATAATGCAAAATTGCAATTTTCCTTTTATCTTTTTACGATTGGACTTCAAATGTGTACAATTTCTTGGATTTCGGGGGAGGGGGATCTATCCCCAAGATCGCTCCATATATACGGCCATTGTCTGAATACTTAAAATTTGAGGCAGATTACCCACATCACTCTTTACATTACATTTTTATGTCCAGTATATCAAAAGAAATCGTTAATTTTATGTGTATATTATGACAATTTTTTCTCATATGGAAATCAAAATTCCCATAAAATTTAACAGCAGATCTGACTTTTCTAAGTTATTAATGATCTTCAGTTCACCATACAACATCGGTTGTCTGCAGTTTTATTCACATTTAAATGTAGCGTTCGACGTGCTATTCAATAGCAGTTGCCACTGGTGATAAATTACATGCCAATACTCCTTTGTGTGTTTTTTGATTCCCAAACCTTTGAATTTATGATTTTTGTCAATAAATAAAAAAGAATTTACTCTTTTTCTCATTCATTGCCATGGCTTACTTCAGATTCGCAAGACAAATCACTGCTTGGGGCAACAACAAAATGTTAGTATAGATGTTGGAAAAACTGAAGTTGTAGTAATAAAAGTAGGTCAAAAAATGGACCTTTACTGACCAAAATTTAATGATATGGTCTGACACACCAAAAGTCAGACTGAAGATTGCATCATCTGGGAGCATAAAGCGGATATTCGCATTTTGGTAAAAAAAATCTCTTTCAGATAAAGAATAATGCAGGAAGGTTTATTGTAAATCAACTTTTGGTAGGATTTAGGTTAGATATGTACATAATGCCATGTGTAGTTGCTTAGAGGGTGCGTATTTATTTATTCCACGTGACAAATGAAGCAACTTTTGTAGCACAATACAGCTTTGTAATATCAAAACCGTCACAATAGATCTTAAATCACGGAAGCAAACAACGAAACGAAATAGATCTGACGCATATCATTTGCAGAACCCATAAAAATATTTTGAAAACAAATAAATCAGCGAGAGCTGCATCGTTTGGGAATCTACATATTCAGTCAAAACATCATATAAAAAATATGAAATTTTATAATAAACCATGCATAGTGGAACGAGTAAGATGTAATATTGTGGTTTACATGTTAAACACACGATTGAATATTCCCGTAGTATTTTATAGACGCTTTGATCGAGGGATCCCAAATACAGCATATATATATATATATATATATATATATAAATGTGGGTATTTTGAAATTTATAGGTGTCGTTTGCCTTTTTTTACTAAACTAAGAACCTCGATGTGGGGTGGAAATCCCTCAGCGAAATTCATCGTAATATAGGGTTTGCTAGGAAAAAATCAATAAAAACCGATTAGGTTTACAAAGCGAGTTTGTTATATTGTTTTAGCTGGATATCTTGTTCCCCCCATGCTATGCTGTATATGCGCTATCTATCGTGTCACACACCACTTTCGAAAAAAAAAACGATTTTGGAGTCTAATAAATGAACCAAAACTGAATTATTCAATGAGTGCTAAATTATACGGCATCTTAAATTACAATTTATCCGCACAGAAACAAACGATTCGCCTTTTATAGCACTTTTCAACTGCACCTTTTGTTTTAACGATGTTATGCAAAATTAATATTCTCAGAAAAAAGATTACAATCATCCACCTGATTTATTGCCAATAGGTTGCTATAGTTTTAATACCAGAATGGAAAAGTGGTTCCTATATCACTTTGAGATAGTGAAAACATCTCGCTACTATCAAGATTCGTATACAGATTTTCTTATCTAGAAACTCACAAAAAATAACCTTTCTATAAAATCTTTCAACAAATCTTTTTATAGGATAAAGTTGGACATGAGATTACTTAGGTTTGGAAACTTAGCATCCTAAACATAGTTCTCTTGAATATTCATCAGCATACACAAATTAAAAATAAATGTGGAATAAAAGTCATTAAAATATGTATAATATACTATTATACCCACATACTGTATAACAAATTTATACTTTTCTCAAATATTTGTCAAAGACATTTTTTGCTGCAATAAGAATGAAATTGATAAGTACAAAGTGTGTTTTTGACTTATCCTGTATTTTTATTAATACACCTGCAATGTTTGTTCTCTATATATATTTCATAGTGATAGATTGGTAAGCCCCGCTGAAGTTAACAATACAGATAAGCTGAAAAACTATTTCGCTTTTGAGTTACAATCTTGAGATAAATTAAGCTTTTGTTATTTTTTTTGTAGACACGATCGAGTAATAAAAACCATAGTCCCAAACTGTGTGCAATCTATTCAATATATACTTTAAAGAAAGCGTTTGCTGCTGGTGATACGGTCCAATACACGTTCATAAATAGCAATAAAAAACAAACATTTCAACTCGGGCTACAAACAATTTTGAGAAAGATATATTTATTAAAAACAAGCCTAAAATTTAGACATGAAGCAATATATTGGCATTACGGGCTCACTAAGTGCTGATAGCTTTAATACATGTGAGGATAAACCTTTCAAAAAGCTTATTTCTTTCGTTATTCGGATTATATAAGCCAATAGAAAGCAACACGTTTCTAAATAACGTAGTAAGATTAATCGAAGGAATCTCTCCTTGATTTAATACATTGCAAGGCATATTTAGTTGTTTTTTTTTTTAAAAAAAATACTTTTTAGAGCACACAAACATGCTTATTAATTAGGTTATTCAATTTATCGGCTTCAGCATTTTGGTAGAATTTATTGCCCTTTTAAGAAATTAAGGATAGTCATCAGAAATGAGAATATATTGCATGTTGATGCTTCATCGAATTCCAAGAAGCTTCATAAAAAAGTGGATCTAACACCCAAGAGTACATTTTGCAATTTTTTCATCATTACGTATACTTCACATACTGAAAAACGATTTGTCTTGATAACATTTCAAAATTGCTTTTCAAATGTTTTTCTTCGTCCAACTAGCAATATTTTAGCCACCTTTTAAAGCCTAGTATACGGAAATATGGGGTTATTGATTCAAAGGCTTTTAAAGTCAACTAGTATAAAAATCCCTTAGCATCAATACCATTCTAGTAGACCACATCGTAAAATTTGTGGGGAAACAAAAATTAATACTAAAATATATTTGCAGTGACAATTTCTAAAATATGCACTCAATAGTTTTTGTTTCCAAATTTTACAAAAGACTATAAAAATAAAGAAATTACTTTTAAATTTGGAATACATTTTCCTGGCTCGTGTACTATATTGGGGAGGAAAGAAAGGTAGTCCAGAATTTCGTAATAAACATTTCATATGGATTACGGTAAAAAAAAGCAATTTGGTACAATACAAAATATAATTGAGGGTTTTTTTACACACACCAAGACATAAACCGCACCTATAGGAGATAATTTACTAGCTCGAGCCATGTCAATGACTATAATAAAATAGTGAAAAGAAAAAAGGTGACAACTCGAATCTACACCTAATCACACGGTTGCACATGTATTTTATATTTTCGTGGGGGATGAAACAAAAACGATAAAAGAATGCTGAAAAATCCAGTTCTACAAGGATGAATGGGATTGGATCGAAGTTGTAGCAGCTCCAATAGGAGGATGTAAAAACAATCGATGACAAAGTATTTATTCAGTCTCCAACCTCATCCAATACGCCTGCAAATCAAGCTTTCGTGGTTGGATTTCATACGTTAGCAAAATGTTGAATACGAATATGAGGAATAAGAAACAATAAGAAGAGCTAAGGATATGCCCAGCGGGAAAATACATTAAACCAACTTCCAAACAAAATGTTAGCAAGTTCAAGAAAAAAAAAGATTTTCACAAGTTTGTTTGTCAGCTCATGCATTATTGAATACATACGTTATTAATAAAAAAAGACCAATAATGTATGGTTCGCTTCAATATAAGTTCAACTTGAGTTCAATTTTTATATTTCATAAAAAGAAATTTCATAAAAAGCAAAAGTTATTGCTTGTATAATGTATATTACTATATATGGAGGGTAAAGGTAACCAATGCTCTACTTTTTAATGCTGACATTTCCCTAGAGCCTGTCGATAATTTCTTTTTCAGAACTGAACCCTAAACGCAATATTCCCAAGAAGTTTCTCTTGAGCATGCATGATTAGCATTAACCTAGATACCATTAAAAACCGAAAGTAATCAACTGAAAATCATTATCAAAAACAGGACTTTAAAGCCATAATCCTCAGTTTCAGAATCAGAAACCGGAAAATCCCAATTTCATTTCTGTAATCAATTCACTAATGACATTCGCCTGTCTTAAACACGACTGAACGATTTTTTTATGCGTAAAAGATCCGTGCAGTAATCAAATAAATCGATTAGGATTTAAGTATTATTCAAAAAAAAAATGATCATGTCTTAATACAATAAGACAGAAAAAAAGGTTTTTTTACTAGAAAGCAAACAAGCCTTATTACTAACGTCTTTGTCATTCACTTAGGATAGGAATGTTAATCAAATATTGATACAATTGTTATCACTTAGATGCTTAGAAAAATGTTATAATGTAAAGTAAACTGACTACTAAACTCTAGCTGTTTCGACCTATATGTTGGAATATTGCGCTCTTATTTGGAATCCTCACAGGAGGGTTCATGTTTAGAATATATAGAGATGATTCAGTGTAGAATAACAAGATTCGTTAAGTGAAAGTACCAACATTCCGAGAGTGTGACAGAAATTCTCCACCCTCTAAATTGGGACATGTTGAGGTCCAGACGCGAAATGTTATCTATCGGGTTATTCAAACATTTTAATCTTTATGGTGTAATTCACATCTAGTTTCCGACATATATTAATTAATGCCTAATGACCACTATAGGACTTCCTGGCGAAAGTCCAGATTTAGTAAAAAATTCAATCTAACAATGATGCCAATGTCGCTACTGATGTAGGAGCATTCTCCTGAATACTCCTACCATATTGAATTGATTTACCGACTGTACAGAGTTGAATCGAATTGACTAAAGCAAAACTTATTGTGTACATATTGTACAAAAATGCCAAAATCTGCCACCAGGCCTTAAGAACAGATGACCTCACATCGGGATAGCCATTGCTGCGTGCAATCTTTATTTTTATGGTCCAGTGATACCATCTGGTGAGCCTGCTTAACGCATTAGTCGTTTAGTATATATGCCTCTGACTGTTCAACACAAACGTAAACGAAATAACATTTTTTTTGGAAGGTAATACAAAGGAAATCTTATCGAAAGGGCCAAATGATCAATGTCTGAATTCGTCAATGAATTTCAGCTGCTTTGCTATTTTTCCGCCATCAGAAATCTTATTCAGCATCCATTGTTTCTGTCTGGGATAGCCGTTGTTATCTTCAGAACGTGCTCCGCCAGTTTTACGATGAAAACCTGCAAAACAGACTAAAACGTGCCACCACGACACCTATTGTGTTTCCAAATTTTGACTAGTATTCATTCAGTGATGGCATTTCCTTATATCATTGGCATTGAAGACCTATAATTTTATGAATAAACCAAACTGCACTTGTATGAACCAACATAGGAAGTATCTTGATGCTTTTATGCCATTGTTGGGAAACCTTTCATATCAAGTATGATAGATGATACTATATAAGCCGCATGACAGTGAAAAACAAGTCAATTTCATAAAGTTTTTCGCGAAGTATTGCAATGCATGATCATTATATCCAAGATTAATAAACGTAAACGTGAATCCCACATGCCACTGTTACGAGTATACCGAAGGACGTTGAATTTTAAACTCGTGTAATTCTAGACATGGGAGCAAACAACGTCGATGTTACAAGTAAACAATGTACTTGCATTAGTCTTCATCGCTGAAATCGATAAAGGAAACAACGTAAAGAAATAAGAATAAGAAGAATACAAATATGCTAAGATGTTGGAAGTGTAAAAACATTAGTGATAAAGTTTTAATTATGATTTGTCTTAAATTTGCAAGTTCAGGAAAATAATGCCAATGTAGTGCTTTTAATTAGTTAAGAAAAAAATAACTAATTTATACGCAGCCAAAATTGTTCGTGCATAAATCATGTCAACATAATAACAACTAATTTTATGTTTGCTTCTATGTTAGACCATTAACTTTCTAAGATGAAATGTTCCGAGTTCGGTGACAGTTCATTGCACTGTATTTAATCTTTGCAAAAAGCTTAAAATTAAATTAACGCTTCAGAACTTTATATTTATCTTGAAATTAACTTTTAGCCACAATTAACAATGACAAATTTTAACGGTATTCCAGTACAGGTACTTCGCAATACATAGAAAAATTAATCAGTTTGAAGCAAATTTTCAATATTTTTAACATAATAATACATATAAATTAATATTTAAATAATTTTCGTTTCATTATAGTCGTGCACTCTACTTATAATATCTTTATGATGCAATTGAAAATACGAGCAGATCCTAGGCCTCTTATTTCCAACATATCCTACGAGGATACCTCTAACAGTTATTTTTTTTAAAAAATAGTTTTATAAATGACATTTTGCGAGGGAATGTTTGATATGAGTGCTCATCAATTATGAAATGTTCATACTTTTCCATGCGAAGCGACGATGATTTTAAAACTGGGGAACTACATGTACAGTTCTGTGTACAGGGTGAACTGCAGTTTCCATTTCCATTTAAATATGTATTAGAGAGCCAAAATGCACTGAAGGCGTAGACCTGACTATCCAATGTTCCATAAAAGAACTGAAATGTTTAAAGTAAAAACCAAGAACAATGAATTAAAAATGAAGTTTTTTTTAAAGATTAGTTGTGCATACAATCCAATCAGAACTGTAGCATATTGTGCAATAAGAATGACCTACATTGCATCCTATATTAGCTTTATTGTAATTAATTTTATCGTGTATTGATTCATGAAAATGAACTGCTCGAATAACACACACACAAGTTGAACTACATGCGAAACATATTGAAGAGTCTTTTACCATTTGTTTCACATCATTTTTCATATTCCTCATTAGTCATTTTATCCATCACATATCACAGGATAAAAATAACGATATTCGCTCTGATCCAAAATAGACTAATCTCATCCGTTATGGAGTGCATCTGAAGTATACATCGTGAATGTTTTAGTTAGAGAGACACAAGCATGTTCCCAATGAGAAATTAATTCACATACATGTATTTCTATGGCAATGTTAGTTTAGCTCTTTACTTAAGTGAGCATGGAGTAATCAATCTCTTCGACATCCAAGGTTCCCCAACGTGCTTCACGCGGTCTGATTTGTCTCTAGATAACAAAGATTTTGGGCTAATTTTGAATTTAATTATGGATCCACACAACTGTGTCCATGGATTTCCAACCTTTGTCTCATTCATGCAAGCCTTAGTAATTTATGGCGCTTCGGCCGCCTGTCTTCACATGCTAATAAATTAAGCGCGTCTACTGAATAATAAATGAGGGAATTATAAAATCAACAGAAACCTTATGTGTGGTCTTATAAATAAAGATCGGGGCTGTCTTGTGCCGCTTGATTTTCTTCTACCACATTTAACCCCCATCGATTTCAACGTCCATTTAGGGCTGAAGACGAAATATTTGGCAAAAGCCTTGCAATTAGAATTCGCCTTGTGGTCAGCAGGCAAAAGTCGAATTAAAAATTAAGCTTAGTAGATCTTTTAACTGCAGTGGTCATTATGAAAATTAGCCCGCATGACTGGCCCTTTGTGAAGCCTAAAGATACTTCGTTGCCTCTGAATCCAAAATACTATTATAGTGCATGAATAGCTAGCTAATTGGCTACCATGAATCTGTTGTGTGTATTGGGAATCAATTTAAAGTGACTACATAGAACCCTCCCTTTCTATATAGAAGGTGAATTGATTTTAAAGCAGGCTGCAAGATATGTTTTACATTATTCCAAACTGATTGTAAACGTTTCTCTTAATACAATTTGAAAAATATTTAAGAGTATTTAAAAGTAGGTTTACATATGAAAATAACGCCATTTAAATTATTGGCATAGATTGCTAGAATGTTAGCATAGAATGTAATGTGGCAAAAAATGTTATCGTTCTCATACATATAGATATCAAACAATTATAAATGAATCAAAGCACCATTCAAATTTTGATTATTTTAGCGTATCGTCGTTCCCTTCACAATAATGCTGAATATGCCAGTTTATTAAAAACCTATAGAATTTCACAGCCTTTAGTTGTCATGACTACCATGTAATTAGCTCCGAACGTTAAGATACACGGTCATTTGATTTATGTTTGGTCATTTGAACGTAAAAGGTCAAATACCACTCGCAGGAAACGAGACATCTCCGGTGGCCTTCGATGACATATGGACTTAATATAGAATTAAATGAGAGATTGCATTGTCCCCTTATGCATGGTAAAATGGGAAGCGACGATTAAACGGAATTAGAACGAAAGTATATTACATGTAACTAAGCTTAGAAATGCGGAAGCCGTTAGTCATTCACAAAAATGCGGTCACCCTGTAGGAAGGCAATCACCGATAGCACCTGTGCCAGCAGTGATTGTCATAAATCAGGGGGAAATGGAGCTTTCATAAGGGGTTATTCAAAAAAGACGTCCCAGAAATTCCTTCAAAAATTGACCCTCTTCACCTCTCCCCCCCCCCCTCCCCCCTCATCATCGACCT
>JAQGBW010005668.1:0-11671 GCA_034698625.1 Julus scanicus
CGCTCGTGATTTTTAAGCGCCAAATTCAAATTTAAACTTAAAATTTGTTATTTTAATAAAAATTAACAATTTAAATGAAAAAATAAATATAACAAGACCTTGTATACTTCTTAAAGAATGTGTATATATTTTTAATTTTATTGAAACTTTTTTATTTTGAAAATGAAGTGAAGTGCAAATTTTACCATTGAAATACATAGGTTACTAAACCCCCTTAAGAAAATTTTAAGGAAAATATTAAAACATATTAAAATATTAGTTATTGCTTATGAATGTTTAGCGAGTAAAATGAATTTATGCCCGAACATATAGCAATTTCACAAAATTTACAATGGGTGATATTGTTTGTTTCATATTCGTGAATTTTTGAATTTTTCGTTGGTGTTCCCGCTCTGAATTCTGGCAAAACTTTAATTGAAAATTATTTCAGCTGCCAGTGTATGCTTAAGGGAGAGATTTATGCCAAAATGGACTTCCCATGGTGATGCTATCGCCTAGCACGATGCATGTGACCCCTAATTGCTGAGGCATAAGGTTTTAAAATGGCGCCCTAGAGTGATATTGGGGCAGGTGGCAGCTACAGAATGCAATCGCACATTATCTGATATATCATCGAAAACCGTCTGTTTGTTTATCGTCCAATTGTGCCGTTATTTTTGACACCCCCAACACCTTTCCTTACAATAGCATCAATTGGCAATTTTTAATAAGTATGACGTGTGTTGCTTGGAAACAATGCTTTGAACATTTCTGTAAATATGGCTTCCTTAAAGAATCTAACATTATTTAAAGATTTCCGTGAACTTATTTGTGGAAAAATGGCTTCTTTAATTTCCCTTACCTCTTAGCTGAAATTTAAATTTCCTTTCAATAGGTAGGTTGGCAACAATCACATGTAACCTGTGTTTTTTAAGATATTGATAACAATAGTGCAATACAATTTGTTTCCTTTGTCTTATGTTTTATTCCATGACTTTTAAAAAAAACTGTCTGGGAACGACTTTATATATGCCTTTATGAAGGTGTAAAATTTTTTTCTTGAAATGTTAAAAAAATAGTTTTCAAAGTTTATTTGTCTACCAATGAATGCACAAGATCATTAAGAGTTAATTTCATGTATACAGTGTAAAAACAGTGGTTGTTTTTGTTTGTCTGCAGCTATAAGTTTGCTGTACACTATACACCTTTTTGAAGTTAGTTAAATTATGCAATGCAATGATAGTTATTACAATATACCCCAACAAAATTTCGCGAGAATTTGACTTTGTTTGTTAAATTTTGAAAATATTGGGACCGTGCATTAATTTTGAGGGATTTTCATATGAATTTATGGCTTTATTTTTTAAAAAAAGTGGTTACAAGTTGATCATTCAAATTATTGTCCATTGCTATAGCCACATCTCTTTCCCATCTTTCTGGCAGCCCATACAAAAAATGACTATTAGAATTCTGCAGAATTCAGCGACCTAAATCTCTACAGAAAAGTATGTTTCAGAATTATGGTGGCGGATTGTGCAAGAGTCATTTCTGCAGAATTATGCAGAATCTTTTTTTTTAAAATAGTTAACAGAGGGAAGCGAACCCGGAAACTTGCCAATACCAACCTAACGTTGTTAGTTTGGAGGGGATAAAAATTTGGAGGGGTTATAAGTTTGGAGGGGTTAATAGTTTGGAGGGATTATAAGTTTTGAGGGGTTTATTAGTATAGAGTATTTCTGCAAGTTTAAAGAATCTTTAAAATTCTGCAGAAATTTGGTTGAAAGCTGCATGTGCAGACTATTTTCTGGGAATATAAATTGCCAGAATTGCATCAAATTTCTGCAGAGTAGTTTCTGCAGGAAACGCACTGGGATATTTTTCTGGTATTTTCTGCACATCGATCATTTTTGTACGGGAGCATACGGATATACCATGTCGGAAAAACGAATCGACTTTCCACGAATCGACCCATTTTTGAGTATCTTCATAAGAATTGAAGTGTTGTTCGGACAGACCATGAGTCATCGATCTAAACAAGTGGTAATCAGAACGAGCAATGTCTGGAGAATATGGCGAGGGGGGAGTAGGACTTACCATTTCAGCATTTCCAAGTATGGCTTGACTGGACTTGCGACATGGGGCCGAGATGCTGAAGAATAACTTTATCGTGTCTCTGCTCGTATGGCGGCCATTTTTCCTTCAATGGTCGGCTCAATCACATTGATTGTAGTCGATGACATTTTTAGCATATTTCATGCTAAAAATAGTGTTGTTTACACTTTGGCAAAATGTCACATACTGAAAACTAAAGCCACGTGATAGTGCTTTGACATGAATACTGTATAGAAACACTATGCCTCGATGCGAAAAATAGTACAAATTATGCCCTCTCTTAGGAATCCCTCAAAATTAATGCATGGTCCCAATACAATTCTGAAAAAAAGCATAAATGCATTGCAGTAAACGTGTATTCCATGTTATACTTCTGTAGCAGTTTGAAACACAACGTATTTTTTTGTGATTTGGCGTTTTCTAATTTCAATTTTGTGGATTTTTCTCATCAGGGCTCATTATAGGTATAAAATCTTATCTTTATTTATTTATTCACAGAATTTATAAATTCCCCAGCTAAAATTCATGAAATATAAACATTCTTGAAAATGGTGATGATGCACTGAATCCAAAGCGCTCCATGAATAGCTAACTAGCTTGCAAAATGTGGCTCAAAATTATACAAAAAAAATTCAAAATTATGACAAATTCGAATCCTGTAACAGCATATATAGAAAAAGTATGCACACCAGAAGTTTTTACGTGATTTTCGTGATATACTTTTGGACTATTAAATATACAGACATATTCACCATATATTTACACTTAAATTAAATTATATTTAGCCAGTTCCTATCAAAAAATTTGTTTTTTTCTAAAACCCTGAAACCTGAAAATTGATGCTTTATTCAGAATGTTTTTTCCGTATATTATTTTAAATTCCCAGTTGCTTCACCCTCAAGTTCACACGATTCTGCACATCTTTAGTTCATGTTTATGCAGTTTGCTGACAAGTTGCAATCGGTGCAAGGCAGTTTTTGAAGAGTAAATTAAGTTTATTTCTGCATTATATCAGCTGAGCGTTTTTTTGAAAGTAGTCTTTAAATGAATTGGAATTTCTTCCATTTGCTTGGCTTGGATACTTAGAAAAAAGTTCGAAAAATCTCTTCCTGTTGAAGAACTACACAATTTAAAGGTTAACCCGGCAGTCGTTTTTTTTTTGGCAATTGCTAAATTCTGAACATTAATGTACCATCCAAATAAGTTTGAGATTAATAGCGGCAATTAGCAACAAAAGCGCATGCAGAGAGAATTCTCAATAAAAAGAAAACATATTTGTCAAGTTATTTATTTAAAGAAACGTCAATTCTAATAAATTCTGGATTTTTTTATTCTTATATAGTATACCATCTGATTTGTAATGACTAAAATGAGTGCTTTTCAAAATTTGTTTTGTACATGGCCACTGCAACGCTAACTACTCGTAGATAAGTGCACTTGTCTTTTTAGTAAAATGCTTCTATTTTTCTAATAAATTTGGCTGAAATACATGTGAAGAGTGACACAAAAAAGCCAAATATATTCCCAGATAAAGTGTACAAACATTTCTTTTTTTGTCAACAGCAGGTTTTTCAATTCAATTCACCTCAGTACCCTACAGTGGTCGTAACCAATCATTTTAGGAGGATGCTCCTACGTCAGTAGCGACTTAGACATTATTGTTAGATGTAAATTTTAGTAAATCTGGACTTTCACCAGAAAGGGGAAAGTGGGAATTTGGTTTCCAAAGATGGCGGACATCAAGGCTCTATAACGGAGAATTTGACAGAGGAGATGATAATGATAGCTAAATGCACGTTATATTCCGAGATTTATTTCCAGTGTTGCCATGGTTACTGCTAATCTAAATTCAGATGCACAGTCTCCATATTGCCATCCTTGAGGCCCATTTGGCCATCGTGTAATATTGCCATCACCCCAGGGTTTCAACGGTGATTAATCATTGGTGGAAACACTGCAGAAGATTGTTTCGTTAATGACTCCTGGGGGTACAATGGGGCTAAAGGTAACCGTTTGGAATCGACACTAGCAGGTAAATGCCGCTTTCGCACGGGTGTGCAACGGGTTCTGATATTCCGAACACGTGCACCTACCAATGGCACCTCGATGTTCAGCATAGCAATGCACTTGGCTCAATGCCATCAGTGCAGTGTTCAAATAAGATGACTTGGAAATGACACTATAACAACAGCTATAACACAACAAGCTCAGCTGCGTCGAGAAAATTTCACCGAATCACGTTAGATGGCACTTGATGTCTTTTGAAAAAACCAGTTAAGTTTTGAAAACAATGGTGAGTGCCATTAACTTCTGATGTCCTGCAGTCTGCAGAGTTGTGATACTTGACTTATCCAAACAAGCATAAACATGCATACAGCACTTGTATAACCCAGGAATTGAACCCAGGTCTCCCGAATGAAAGGCCGGTAACATTACCACATGGGTTTTGAACTCTGGTATAAAACCAGTGCATGATCACCTTAGATTTCCTGACTTATACATGGTTGCCAATGTGTGCAGATTAATTGAAAAGCGACTCCATTTTTAAATCTTGGAAATCAAATAACAAAAAAACGATATACAGTGGAACCTCGGTTTATGAACCGAAAAGTTCATGATCCGAATCAATTTTTCCCACTGCAATTAATGCATTCTATGTCCTAGAAATTTGTTTTGACATGTTATGGCTTTATGTGTGGAAATAATATAGAAAGGAAATAAATATAACAGTAATATTAAAGAAAGCAGTTTAATATACATCCATAATTTCCAACTAGAAAATAAAGACATCCACGTGGTGTCGTCATGCTGACGTTGATGTGAATGAAGTTCATTTGCAGATTCTGTTTAACACATTTACTTTAACAAACATTATTTCCATTAGGAAAATATTTGTGTTATTCTACTCTATTCTGTTTTTAATTATATGATTTAAGTCTCAAATCGACGTGTTCAATGTATTGTCATTCATTGCATCTGCAATTGGCATAGATAAAACAAAAGACGAACTTTTTGCCATATTTGCAAATGTAGGCTATATCCTTGAAACTAATATCGATTTTAATTTAAATCCTTGGAAATTATAACACATTTTTTTCTGTTTCTGGTATTTAGTAAAACTGATCCGTAACAAAGATGTTGCAGAAACTCGGACCTTTGATTGGTGGTCCAGAGAAATGTGTTCGTGAACTGAAGCATCGTTCGTGAAGCGAAGCAACAAATGGTGTTCGTAGACCGATTTGTTCGTAGATAGAGACATTCGTAAACCGAGGTTCCACTGTATGCAGAAAAAGAAATTCTTTTAAATTTGGCTGCAAACCAAGTAAACGTCAAGCTAGTGGAAATGACATTCAAGAGATTTCATTCTTATAATATCCAGCCAACCTGTTTGGACTCTATGAGCTCGAGGAGGGTCATTCGGAATGAAAATTAAATTCATAAACACGTAGGTATTTTATTGACATTGGTCGAATTTTTGGCAGGCTTTTTTACAAGAAATCCAGAGGGGGGCGTTGCGTCACCACTATTATGACATATAGATTTCATCTGCATCGGTTATGCATGCGATGGTGGAGAACGATAGGCAGATGAGCACATTTCGGATGCCAAATGCTCCCATTCCTATGCATTCCAAACGGCAGCGCATTGTTTTCGGGCGGACGATATATGCGTCGTGTCCGCGGTGGTCTCAATATTTTTCACCGGGATCAGAAGGTCGTACTCCCGCCCAGGCGTCGATTAACGGGCGGCACAGGGAGGCCTGACTCCCCGTCAGCAATTAGCTCGGAAGTCTACGACGCTGCGAGCAGCAGCCGCGTGAGAAAATCTCGCGAGAACGAGACCCGCGGGCAACGTCAATGACGTAACAAGTGAACATTTTGGATGGCGCTAATTAATCTCGCGACAGATGCGGCTATAGTACCTCGGGCCGAATTTTCGAAAGAGCTTCACACACACGCAGCTCTGTGGTTTTCAGATGACCATTTTGCTACCTCTTAAATAGTATAGACTTTTTTTTTCTCCTTTTTTACCAGATGTGGAAGACATAACATGGTCTTAATGTCCTTCCTGTTGATACCTATTAGATATATCCTCCGATCAATTTTTTATTGATATCCGGGCTTATACTATCCCCAGTAATCAAAACTTGTTGGGCCAATGTTGGGAAAACATTGCTTTGTCAATGTAAATGCATTGTGCAATGGAGAAATGTCTCGCTGGGCCAATGGTTAAATGATGACTAATTGGGCCAAAGTTTGGAAAACATTGGCAATACATTAATATAGTATACATGTAAATAATGTTTAATGCTAACATAAAACCGATGATTGGCAACTGTACCATATGACAATGTTAGCCCAATATTAAAATGCCAACATAAAACCTACGATTGGCAACTCTACCATTTTCTAACGTTGGCTGCCAACTGCCAACATTGCCAACTAAAATCCAATGGTTGGGCCAATGTTTTGTGTTACTTAAAGATACAAGTAGGTCAATGATTAACATGGGCCCCCTTAAACTTTCCACCATTTATTTGAAATTATTAAAAACAATTAGAAAATTAATTATAACAATCTGTACTTACGTTTATAATCTCTTGTATACCAGCTGTAATTACTAAAGATATGCATTTATTTCGCACAAATTATAATAGCACCTTCTTCCACTTACGTATTTTTTGAAAATTGAATATCCAGCATGCTGACGCCCTGGACTTGCCAGAGTCTCATCTTATTTGATGGCAGCTGGGCCCCTAATGAAGTTGGCCCACCATTTATTTAAAATTTATTAAAAAAAATTGGAAAATTCTAGTATATAACAATCTGTATTTATGTTTAATATCTCTTGTATACTACCTGTAATTACTATAAAAAAAATGCATTTATTTAGAACAAATTTTAATTGTACCTTCTTCC
Source organism: Julus scanicus (assembly GCA_034698625.1). Taxonomy (NCBI): domain Eukaryota; kingdom Metazoa; phylum Arthropoda; class Diplopoda; order Julida; family Julidae; genus Julus; species Julus scanicus. The sequence continues at coordinate 7,011 of JAQGBW010005668.1, forward strand.
ACTTAAGCATTTTTAAAAAATTGAATTTATATAATAAGCTGGCACCCTATTCACGTGCTAGTGTCATTTTGCTTAATGGCAGCTGGGCTCCTGATCAAGTGGGACCCCTTAAACATTCCCACTATTTATTTGAAATTAATTTAAAAAAATTCAATTATAACTATCTGTATTTGGGTGTAATATGTATTGTATACTTGCAGTAATATGTATACTGTATTTACTATAAAAAAAATATATAAGCATTTCGCACAAATTTTTATTGTACTTTTTCACGTATGTATTGTTTGGAAAATTTTATTCTGAGTCAATTGTATTGCCAACACTGGCTATGTTTTACTTTTACAACATCACAACTTTTAAATGTATCTCTGTTCAAATATGTTCAACAGTTTGTTCGAAAAACACAACAGGTATCAATTCCCAACTATTTACAAAACTTCACTGAAATTGTTTAGTACTACACAAAAGTTCACATGTAGCTCCAAAAGACAGTTTGAATGTATACATAGGCAAACAGTCAAAATGTATGAGCAGACTGTCTTGCCTAACTCGTGCATTCCAACTGTATTAGCAGACAGTTGGAATGCATGAGTTGGGCAAGACAGTCAGAATATATCGCCAGACAGAATGTATGGACAAGACAGTCAGAATACATCGTCAGACAGAATGTATGGACAAGACAGTCAGAATATATCGTCAGACAGAATGTATGGACAAGACAGTCAGAATATATTGTACTGCTGAACCACTTTGGTAAAGGCTGGCCTACTTGAAATGGCTGAGAACGTTTGTAAGATTTCCATTGGGATTTATCTTTTCAAAATTACAATGCGTGCATTGGCCAGCTTAGGGGGTGGTTGAGGGTAGGGAGGTTTCCCATGGGAGCCAGAGCTGCCCATTATCACGTTTGCCGATTTCCGAATAACTTGGCGAAAAATGTGAACAGCACACGATACATCTCTGGTAATGTCTGCAGAAGGCACGAGAAAACAATGAACTCGTAATCGCCACTGATGCTTTTGGTGGGTCTTTTTTTGTTGTTGTATGTGTGTTGTTTTCGTATGGGAGCTAGCCCCCATCCTGACCGATTTCAGGAAATCTCAGTGGTCGACTTGTGCCCGCGGGCCGCAATTATTTCTTAAATGGAGGATGCTAGCACCACTGTTTTTCCTGTTGCAATGACATCCCCCGTATGAAGCTGTAATAAAACGCCGGTAGTCTTGACCACCTGTTGGGCAGAGTGCTGGGGAGATCAGGCCGCCATGACGTCACGGTTCAACGACTAGCCACTGTCTATGCACTTGCATAATCCAGAGCAGCTTTACCATGATATCGCCATTTCGAAATTCAACATGTCCTTCTTCATAAAGTTTTGTTTTGTTACATATAGAAAATCAATTTTTCGTTTCTGTAACATTTTATCAAGCAGTCGTGCGTATACTTATTAGGAATTTAGGAACTCCATCTATTGTTAAGAGCGTACTTGTAAGTTGAGCAGCGGCGGTGAAACGGAAGTCTAACGGCCAACGGCTGCGAATCGGCTTACGCGGCTAGATAACTGACCCAATGTATAATGCTTTTATCTAGAAGCCATGCGTCTGCTTATTATGAATTTAGGAAAGTCAAATAATGGTTGATGTATATTATAGGGTATACATGCATGTAAGTTCAGTGAAGGCGGTGAAACGGAAGTGTAACGGCCAACGGCTGTGAATCGGCTTACGCGGCTAGATAACTGACCCAAAATATAATGTTTTATCAAATAGTCATGCTTCTGCTGATTGTTATTAATTTAGCAACGCCATCTACAGTTTGGTGTATATTAAAGGGTATATATACACGTAAGTTGAGCAACAGTAGTGAAACGGCCAACGGCTGTGAATCGGCTTACGCGGCTAGATAACGGTTTACGATTTGTGTCCGTATCACTGGCACGGCATGGTCGTTTTTTCATCCATTTAGAAATAATTTTAGTATGAAAGATTTTAGTCTTATGAATCCTAAATTGTATCTGGAATTTAATTGTCGCCATTAGTTTTGCCAATAAATAAATACACGATGGCAATCAACAACATTGTATCCGTGGCAATCAAATTTACTTTCTCATGAGAGGAACCAAACTTTAATGTTACAGATAAACACATTAAATTAAAACTAAAGTTGGAAGGTATGGCATTTTGGGTTATTGACGTTCTTTTCCCCTGTATAACGTAATCCGATTTCACTATATTAATTGGCCAGTTTTTTTTATTTTTTGAGTTACAGCAGCATCTTTCATTTTTTTGGGGTATAAATTGATGATGGCGTTCCCCGAATTTTTTTGACATCTTTCAGAAAAACGTGCGTGGTACTGTGCAATTAATAACTATATTTAGGAGTTTTAATATGGCCGCCCATTTTTTCCAGGAATTCTATATACTTGTTCCAAATACACGAGATTTTGTTTTTTTGAAAATGGGTAGCCCCCGATTGGCCTCTGCACATGTGAATCAAGCAGGGCACGTAAACAAACCCTTTCGCCTTCAACATGCGTCGCTCGGTTCTATCAACTTATTGTTTCTTTTTATTTTGTTTTTGATTTTTTTCTCGTGAATTAAAAAAGGAAACTGGTTTTTAATTGACTATTCTGATATTGATGTTCGTTTTAATTGTAACTTATTAAAGGCAGATTTCATGAACGATGGATAAGCGCTGCGTTGCTGATGAACATAATATACTATGTACACGAACATATTGCTCTCAGATATATAGAACTGGTTTAAGAATGAGAGTTTCAACAGAAAGTTTAAAATATACACTCACTTATATCCTATTGGCTAAATATGGAGCCCTTTATTTTAAAGGAGTTTTCCAGTCCATTTTATTGTAGTGGCAATAATAAAGATGCGGTTTCTTTTTTGGTAATTAAACTGCTTTCTTCTAATATTACTGTTATATGTGAACCTTCCATGCATTTGTAACGTATCTAACACTATAGAACCTTGTACAAATTTGTTTGGAAAGGTGTTGTGCAGAGCCCCAAAAAGCACCTATCGACAACACAAAATTGATTAAAATATCTGAAATATTGGGCAGAGTCGTTGATAAGGGGGAATTAATATAGGAAAGGGCGGTGTTGAGCAAACGAGGATGTTTTTTGGACCTCCTTAGTACACAAGCCCTTCGTTTTCAGGTCAGAATCTGGCGATGATTCTTGTGCATTTTATCATTCAACTGCCAATAAATTTAATTCCACACATAATACTGTTATATTTCCACATATAAAACCATATACCATGTTAAAATGAAATCAAAAAAATTATAAAAAATTAAAAATTTGCACAAGGAACGCATTATTTGGTTTACGTACATTGATTGCAATGGGAAAAATTGATTCGAATTACGAACTTTTCCATTTACGAACAGGGTCATGGAGCGGATTAAGTTCGTAAATCGAGGTTCCACTGTATAGAGTACCTTTTTATGATCCTAAGTAGAATTTAAGTTAGCCAGCATGGCTTTAGTTTAGAAAGTATAGAAGCCAAATTGCAAATTCTGTTCTAAAAGAATTTTCACTTTTCAGGATGGTCGCAGGCAAAAGTGTTTTTAAAACTGAAAAAGTTAGGAAAGTTAAAAATTTCATTTCAGTGGGAATTCTTGGCAAAATGCCAAAATATATCCAAAATTGTATTGAAAATTTATCAAACTTCGTTCTCACGCAGTCCAACAAAGAGAGTTTGCTTCCTTGTTTTCTTGAATCTCATTATGTTAACCCTTTATGTAAATTTAAAAAAAAATAATTTAATTAACAATATATAGCATCCAAGCGTAGTAAAAGTGATTTTGTGCTAGATATAAGTATGATCAAGCAGAAAAGCTTTTACTAGGCCTCACATTGATAAAATACGAGTTAACTATTGTATTTGCAAGTTTTTAATGGTTGTTTTCCAGGGGATTTTGAAATAATTTGTGTGTATGATTTAAAATGAATGTGAATGGTAGAAAATATCATTCATGCAATAAATCTATAAAATGCACAATTTAGCCTACTTTACAATGCCATAAGTAAGCTGTGTTTACACGTATACAATTAAGCTGAGTTTATGGTGATAGGTAAAAAAAGTCAATGGTTAACCATCTTTTTACCATATTGGATTGGTACTTCCGCATTCGCCAGGTTTTCAATGAATCTAATCTCAAAGAATAGGGGCAATTTACATACTTTCAATTTCTGGCAAACTGCCAAAGCCAAAGGTTAAATAGGCTAAATCTCCACATATAACCTTGTCAGTCTGTAGAGAGATTTAAGGCTGTTTCCCACCTGGCGAAAGTCGCGCACAACTCGCAAGAAATCGTCCACTAACTCAGGAAGTGGAGGTTCGCGCATGTGCAGTGGGTAGGGAGGCAAGCTCACATGACGTTACGAAAATCCGCCTCGCCATGCCGGATTCACAAGTCACTTTTGGATGCGCACAACATGGCAGCCAGAGTGAAAATATGGTAGGTGACAAATAAAACGCCATTAGCAGGAGCGCCGATCTTTCGTGCTTCCGTGAAGTGCGCTAAGTGGGAATTGGCACGCAATTTTGTCCGGAATGAGCAAACTGTTAATAATTGGCGCCAACCTTGTGCCAATTAGTGATTGATTCGGGGTCACATTCCACTGCGTCGGGAATGTCCAA
>JAQGBW010005669.1:0-11669 GCA_034698625.1 Julus scanicus
TGAAGGAGCCTTAATCAACGCCTTAGAAATATTCAACGGGCATTCACGTGCATTCAGGTATGCATACACAACACATACATAGTATATATTTATTAATTGTAAAACATTTATTCAAAATTCAGATGCTTCAAATACTTACATTTAAACTCCTTGTGTATTACACGGCACTCCAGCTCTAGTATGACTGACTGCTGTCGTCTGTAATTGTCGGAACATGACCTCCTATATATACTAACAGACCCGTCCTGATGGCATGAAAATGCGGGTCACTGGTTGTGGGTGGGTGGGTGAAAATTTGTGGTTGGTGGCGCTGCATACCCTCTGTTCGTGATTTGCTGTAGCACTGCAACAACGTTATAAACTAGTCTACGAAGTTGTGAATATATTATATATTTAGTAAAATATATTGCTAATTGTTCTGTACATATGTATATTATTGATTCGTTTTTTATTTAGCGAACTATACAGTATGGCCAACATGAAATAATTTTTTTAATATTTCGTAAAATTATATTAAACTAATTGTTTACCAGATTTTTCAACATTATCAATACATCAGTGCCACTGTGCCATATCGATGATTAGTACAAATACGTTTAATTGAACCTTATATTTTACATTGTAGGGCGAGACTTATCATAGTGTCATGATTTTTTGAAATTCGGGCAGAACTGGTCAATTTTGAATAGCCAAAATGAAATAACTTGCATATTAAAGAAAATTGACCAGTTCTGCCCGAATTTCGTAAAATCATGACACCATGATATTCAAAGCACAGTGGCTCAAAGTGAAAACCATACACATGTGTTCCACAGCTGTGTATGGGGCTAATTATCTTAATTTAACGAAGATCAAAAATAACTTGGAATTAAATGATGATGACAAGAGGTGGATTCTTCGTCAGATTATGAAAAAAACCTGATTAAGTGCTCATGGATTTGTTTAAATATTTGTTGTTGTTTTCATCATTTTGTTTAATGATAATTTTAATTTGTTGCTAGACATTTAAGTAAATATACATTACATCATCATTTAATTCCAAGTTATTTTTCTTCATTAAATTAAGATAATTAGCTGCATACACAGCTGTCGAACGCATGTGTATGGTTTTCACTTTGAGCCACTGTAGCCTATATATACTTTGAATTAATTCATGACGGTTGTGTTTGTAAGTAATGGTTTGAAACTAGATGGCCGAAGATCTTTTAGAATTCTTTATACTTTTAAACTTAAAAAAATTGTCTTGCCCATTTACCTAAAGTGGGCATATTTTTATGACCAAGATTTTTTAGTCCCAATTATATATACATGCAGTGGTCAACTTAATTGATGGGACACTAGTAAAATTTCACAAATTGACAAAATAAAAACACTTAGCAACTTTAAATTTGTTATAATAAATTTTCGTCGAAATACGGATTGGTGTCCACGTATACAACAGTCCAAGAGGAGTTTTCTGATAAAGATGTTTGTGGTTAAACTTTTCTGTAAGCCAAACCTTAGATACTGAATTGAAATTAAGACAATAATGCAGTGCTAATGCAGTGATTGGTAACTACGTACGTGCATGCAAGCTGCAAGCTTTCTTTAATTTCATGGCTGTGTAACATATTTGTGCAATTCATTTTATGTATAATAGGTGGCTAGTAGGCTTAATATAAATGGACCTCGCAGGATTACCAAGTCCCATCTGGCAATTCTCATATACAAATTTGTAAAAAGCTGAGGAGTTTTACTCGTACTTTCCTCTTAAAATTTTTCTTTAACAAAACTAGTAGCAACCATTTTGCACAGGATGATTGCTTATCTTTTTGCAAATATTGAACCACTTATGCAAATTCTTTCGCATAATTGCGTGAATTTGGGCCTTTTCAAGTTTGTTATAAGCTACACTGGTACCGTGAAATTTCATACACTTTGCTTCAAAGGTTTTTTAAACTGTTTATTTTTACAAAATAACTTTCGATTTTTACCTATAGTTTCTGGATGAGAAAAATTATGTATATAAATATCTATTTTTCTGCAATGCCCATAAGATGGGGACAAAGAACGAGATCTAAAATAGAATGGAACGAAACGTGGAAATGCTTCATGTTGATCTTTGAAAATCCAGCTTCGTTAATCAATTGTTCAGGGCACCTGGTTACTTCGCAACCATCAGCAAAAATAGTCCAGATTGGATTTACAGCTGTTTGCAATAAGTGCCGGTAGGACCCTTTTTCTGCTGAAACATGCTCCAAGAAGAAATATTTTCCACCCTAAAATAATAACAATAATGTTTCGTTAGTGATTTAGCGGTTATTTGCAGCTCATTATTCAATTGTTTATAATTTTGAAAAATGTAGTTTGATTGTCCAGAGATTTTTTAATCTGCTAGAATCTAGTCAAATATTCAAGTTTCACACAGCTTACCGGAGCTAAAACTCTCTTGATTTCTCTTAAAACCTGGGCCGTATCTCGAACTGAACAAAGCACCACTGTAGTGCCACATCGACGGATCCATCCTTGATCACTGCCATGTTTTCTCCTTCTCCTAACACGAATTTCTCCAGTGAAATATCCGGGAATTTGTTTGAATTTAAGTTGAAAACATTCCTGAAATACGGATTGGTGTCCACTGCAACGAGGTTTGTGTTTTTCGGATAATATTTGAAATTGGCGCCTGGTCCAACTCCAATTTCCAGGATCCGAATCTGGTCTTTCTTTTGTAGATATTTGTCCCTAGACTTTAAATTTCGCAATCCATCGAAAAGTTCATTTTTCGTTGCATCTATTTCTAAGTAATATCTTTGTATCACGTTCGTATAAACCCGTGAAAATATCATCTGACGGATTGTCTTGTTTACTTTGCAAATAGCCATGATGGCAACCAATACTAGAACTGTGAACGAAATAATGTTACCTGCATGGTGTGACAAACACTTCCATTTTGTCTATAATGAATAATGCATAATGTAAACAGGTCTGTTTTGTTCTTTCGTGGCCAGCATCGTAATGTAGAATGTTTTTACGGTTTTACCTTATGCTCAATTTATCTTTAAAATTATATTAAAATGCAAGGTTATCTACATTAAATATTGAAAACCTGAAACGTTAAAAACTTAAAACATGACATATTAAAAACTCAAAACGATAAAACAATTATGAGTTACAGGGGTTAATATTACCAAAAATCTCTCTTGGAATAACCATTTCCAAAAAATTGTTGGTATAGCGAATCAACGCCTTAGAAATATTCAACGTGCATTTCAAGAATGTGTGGAAAATGTAAAGGAAACTATAGCCACGCAACTCTGGTTCGTCATATGTTGGAATATTGCTCACGTATTTGGAACCCTTACAAGATGGTACCGTTTTTGGTGTGTTTTTTTTTTAAAAATTCTGGACAGGCAGGGATTCAATAATTACCAATTTTACACGAAGAAGTGACAGGTCTAACAGAATCAACCCCTCATATTTCCAAATATGGCATCAATTTTAATCTCTGATTAACAGTATACATGGGGATATTCCCATCAATTTCTGCATCATATATGGGTTAACTTTTTCTATAGTGGAAAAATTACACATGTCCATAATGTGTCACATAAACGATATTTTTCATACGTCTGAAAACATGTATGGAGTAAATATATGTTATATATACTCACAACGTAAATATTACCATCATACAACTTTGCCAGTTGCTTTAAACCTGTCCCCCTAATCAATGTCCGGGCCCTCTCTGGCCTTGGACAAACAACAACAACAACAAACCTTTCCCTGCAAAAAATAAAACGAAAACACTTGTATAACTACTTTGCGAGCTAGAAATAAAATAATACAGAATAGCATTAAGCACTTATAACCTTACAATAAATAAATTTAATTTTTTCTTCTTTGTTTTATGTAGCATTACAAGTCGAAAACTGATAAAATATGAATTGTAGAAATATTAGTATACAATTTATTTGTAACACAAAATTAGAACGAATATACTATTACGAAAATCTATATTACAAGTATCAGAGTATGAAGGTCATCAACTATTTGTAAAGATTTGTTTGATTTCTCAAAAAATCAAAGTTACATTTCGGGTGGAGAAAAGTATCCCAATATAGATGGCCCATTTATTTATGATATCCAAATTTACCTCTACCCATGCACGTATCTTTCCAGAATACTTTCGGAAATACGGATTGGTGTCCACAACAGTGCATGAGGAGGGAGTTTGTGGTTAAACCGCTTCTGTAAGCCAAACCTTAGATCATGAATTGCATAAATATAGTACATACTAATGTACTGACTGGCAGCTATACTTGTAAGCTGCAAAGTTTCTTTTATTTCATAGCTGTGTAATACATTTGTGCAATTCATTTCATGTAAATAGTTGGCTATAGTAGCCTTAGTATAAATGGATCTCGTCGGAATACCAAGTTCCATGTGGTAATTCTCATATAAAAATTTGTAAACAGCTGAGGAGTTTTACTCGTACTTTCCTCTTTAAATTTTTCTTTAACAAAACTACAACAAACCATTTTTCTTGTTAAAAGCTTTATTCCACTTCCAGACGATTCAATAAAAAATAATGGCTTTTACAATATACAATAGGAGCTGAAATATATACTGCAGAATATATCTAAAATAGGTTTTCGTTTTGTATAAAATATAAAACAAAACCGCGTTAAAAATAGATAAAAATTAAAATGAGAATACTATTTTTCAGCATTTCCAGCAATGAAAGGTCCAACCACATGTTTGATGATGGAATTGAGTGGTGCAATAAAATGTTTGATGGTGGTCTTTGAAAATCCGGCCTGATCAATCATTCGACTAATGTCCCTGGTCACGACACAACCGTCGAAAAAATAAGGCCAAATTGGGCTCAAAATGTTTTGCCAACGATGATAACTGGATCCTTTCTCACCGATGATATGCTCCAAGAAAAAATATTTGCCACCCTGCAAGAATAAAAAATAGTCATACTCAAATATTTTTCAAAGAACTTAAAATATGTGAGTTAAGAACTTATCCAAAATCATTGGCTATTTCTGTTTATAAATTTTTGAGGAAAGTAACATGTGACAGGCAAAATATTTTTAAAAAAACTACAGGATGTTCAGCAGTCTTAAAAATCTGGAAAGTAGGGAATTATGCTAGAAATTCTTCTTAAAATCTACTTTATGCTTGAATTTCCTTCGTATCGAGAACTTCCATTAAAATTAAAATAATCCTTCATAAAAAACCAAAAAAAAAAACCTAAGTTTTCTAAACATTTTTTCAGACTTGGAAAATTTCTTGTAAAAATAATGTTGTTATTGGTCATAGGAGGAGTCAATGAAATACACTTGAATTATTTCCAGAAAAATTTACTGAACATTCTGTACTAAGTTTTCCTTGAACCAAATTAAAACAAAACTTGTTTTTATTTGTGACCTCGTAAATGGACGACCCCTAAAAATCTGTTCAAAGCTATCACCCTATTATCAATAATGGAACATACCCGACATTTCGATTTGTACCTTAGCGCAGCGTTCATGTGGCATGTCCCAAAAGTTTCGGGTGTTTCACTCGCGAAAAACTATGACATTTTCACACTCTCACCTTTGCTAAAACTCTTTTAATTTCCTTTAAAACCTTTTCCACATCCCGGACGGAACAGAGCACCATGGTTGTGATGACAACGTCCACAGATCCATCCTTGACCTCGGCTAGATCTTCCCCTTCGCCCAGCACAATTTGCTCCAGAGTGACCTTCGGGAATTTGCTCGCATTTTCTTCCAAATATTGTCGAAAATGTGTATTGGGATCCACAGCGACAAGACGGGCATTTTGGGGATAAAACTTGAAGTTTGAACCAGGCCCGACACCTATCTCCAAGATTCGAATCAGACCTTTATTTCGTAGATTCCAATCCAACGACTTGATGTCCTGCAGTTCGGCGAACAACTCTGTTTTCGTTTCATCCAAATCTTGGTTCAATCCTTGGACAAGTCGCACGAATAATCTGGCAAAGAAGCGCTGACGAAGCGACTTTACATTTTTACCAAATAAAAGGAACACAATCAACACTAAAATTATCGGCAAAATCGCGTTATTTAAAAATTTGGCTGCAGCTACGTCGAATTCGGACATCCTGTTCACTCTGGTAGCACGGTGGTCTTTATGAAGAAAGGAGGTTGTTAAATGCTGTATTCAATATCCTGAAACAGTAATTAAAAGTAAGTATTGGCAATTCGGGAAGTAAATAAGTCCAAAATTCCTCTGCAGAATGGCCTCGAAGTTACATGTGCCTTTATTAAGCCAATCCAATATATATGTGCACGGAATTTAGGGTGGTCAGCTTTTTATAAAGTCGAACCTGCAATGGAAACATATTCTTATCAAAACACTTAATAATAAATGTTATTAAATATACACACAATGTGTCAAAAAGACAAATCTATTTTTAAAAAAACTAAGAGGGTTTTCCCATGGTTTGTGTCTTGACAGTTTTTTAACGCCTTGCACGTGTCGCAGCTCGTTAATTGGAAATTTTGAAAAACATTGTAGGACTGTATAGGGTGCACCATGGTCAACTTTTTATAATGCCAAGGCTGGACACATTTCCTTACCAAAACAATTCGAAATAATAATAAATATACAAGTATCAAACAAAAACAGGAGAGTTTTCTAAAAATGCGTGACTTAATTGATGTTGTCCCTGGTGTGCTTTAATTGGCAGTTTTAACACCTTGTTAATGTTTGGCATAACACGTTTGAGGACATGTCCTCACACTTTTTCAGACTGTGGCGCACTTGACCTAATGATTTTTTGTCGTGGCACACATAGTATATAGTTCACGTAAAAGGGGCCTGGGGCTCGCACATCATGATGGACAGTGCGGTTGCAAAGGCAGGTGGAAGGATCCTTTTGAAAAATTAAATTAAAGACCCTTTTCTTTCCCTTATCTACTCAGTGCAGTTTTTAATGTTTCGTATATAGCTTAATAATGCCGATTATCCTGGGCTTACATTTGACGGAATGTTTGAGTTAATTATAGGGATTATAGCTGCTTGCTGGGACGAAAGAATCTATTTGTATCGCAGATTTAGTGTGACTAATGCCACAATGGCAGTTTTCTATAGGATTAGCTTGGTGGGGTAAAGTGGTAACGCTTTCGGTCTTTGTTTAGGGAGGACTGGATTAAATTCCTGGGTCGACTACCATGACTGTGGTTTTCGCGGTTTTCCACAGTTTTTTCTAAAAATCCTCTAAAAATCGGCCTCGACCCGTGGCCTGCATAGCTCTCTCATGGCACATGACACCTATACCTCGCTTAGCGGCCTAGATACGTTTTGGAAAAGTTGGTCGTAAAGCGAAAAGCCCTATAACGCGAATCAATTCTTTCTGCATTGTGATTTTCATTTTTGTTTCTTTTTAAACGAAGTGAAACCCATAAGTTTATGGTTGGTCAAATCTGACCTTATTTGGGTAACATCACATTTTTTGGTCACTTCCTTTAATTACAGCATTTTTTTTGGCTGTTTAACGAAACTTTGTGGGCTGTAAATAGAAAAAGTGCCATAATTTAAAAAGGCCGTTATAGCGAGGTACAGGTGTATTTATAAAAGATTTTAAAATATATATAGTTGCCGACGTTCTGTTTTGACAAATGAAACTGTACAGTATCTCTTAAGTTATTCTTTACGAATCTGAGGAATTAATCATTTCATGTATTGAACATTAATATTTTTTTAAATGAGCATAATTTGCAAAATTGTGTTTATAAAAAACGGAAACTACATTTCTAAAGTCCCTCAAAAAGGAAAAAAATCACATTAGACATGTTTTTCAGGACTAAAACAAGAAAGAAAAATACAATTATTCAACTATGCTTATGTTTAATTCTGTAATAATGCAATTTCTTACATGAAAATGATGAGATGAAGTGGAAAACTGAGAATTTCCTTCCATAAAATATAAATTTACGTTGTATTTACTACAGGTGTAATAAGATGCTAACTATATATCATTAAGCAGATTAGCAAAGCAAAATCTAAAAGCACTTGTTGCACTGTGAGTTACAAAAAAATTGTGAAGACACAAAGGAACATTCAATAAAAAATTCTTTTTCTATCTAACTTAGTCCAAAATTTAGTAAATAAACGTATGCTGACACTATTTTTGAACATTTCCAACAATGTGCGGCCCAACGACGTGTTTGAAAATTGAATTCATCGGTGCGATGATTGGCTTGTAGTTTATCTTTGAGAAGCCGGTTTTTTCTATCATTTGGCCAATGTCTCTTGTTACATGACAGCCATCGAAAAGAGTTGGCCAAATCGGGTTCAAAATCGTCTGCCATTTACGGTAACTGCTCCCTTCTGGACCAAGAACGTGCTCCAAGAAGAAGAATTTTCCACCCTGCAAATATTAACAAAAAAATCCAAATTACTTGGTGCCATTCTTCTGATGTGCATTATCTAATCTGGGGTATAACAAAAATCATAATGGGTTGTGAAGATCAATACAGCATATTGAAGATGCTTAATTTTATACTACATGCATTTCTGTTGCCTTTTAATTTTAAATCCTTAAATTTTCATGGGAAATTAAAATTTACAAATAAAACAGTTTACTGTAAAGAAACTTATTTCATATGTGACTATTTTTAGTGTTTATCATTGTTTCTACATCAGCCATGTTAGTATTCCAAATGATGGGCCATTTATTTGTGCCAGTTGAGTAATAAAACGTATTTTACTGTGAAATTAATACATGCAGAACTTTGTCCTTATTTCATGTAGCATGTTCCTCAAAAGTGTGACATTATCTTGAATGCCCTTTACCATCAAAGATGCCACTTTTCTACAAGTTTGTTGATTTTTTAACGTTGGCCCATTTCTTAAATTAAACGCCAGGGGATGAGCCTTCATTACCTACCTGGAAATACTACCTACAATGGGAGGGGGACTTCCTGTCGAGGGATCTTTAATTAATGTGCAAAAATCTGCACTGGACCTCGGTTTAAACTCTCATATAAAAGAGCCGCCACTTAAAGAATTTCTCCCATCCGTAAAAATTCCCACCGACCTCGACCGGGGTGCAAACCCTGCATCTTAGGATCGAGAGACAACCACGTAACCCACTCTACTTCCGTCGTCGGCTTTTCTACAAGTGGTCCAATGATTCGTGACATATTGCCATCACTTACCGGGGCCAAAACACGTTTGATTTCCTTCAAAACTTTTTCTACATCCAAGACGGAGCAGAGCACAATGGTGGTGATGACCACATCGACTGAACCATCCTTGACCTCAGATAGATCTTCTCCACCTCCCAACACAATTTGCTCCAGGTCGACATCTTGGTATTTGCTGGCATTTTTCTCTAAATGCTGGCGAAAATGCGGATTGGGATCCACGGCAATGAGACGGCTGTTTTTTGGGTAAAACTTAAAATTTGACCCGGGCCCTACGCCTATTTCTAAGATTCGGAGTTGACCGTTCTGTCGCAGGTTAGGGTCCAATGATTTAAAGGTCTTTAGATCTTCGAACAAGGTAGTTTTAGTAGCGTCCAAATCGTTGTTGTAATTCTTGCTCATTCGCACAAAAAACTCGGCGAAAATCCTCTGTTTTAACGATTTGCCATTTTTGTAAATGAACAACAAGGCGATAAAAGCCAATATGCTGGGCAAGATCAAGTTGCAAATACAGCAGTCGTTGGTTTCCGGCATTTTGAATAGTGTCGACTAACTTGTTGTCCTATAGCAGCGATGCAACTAATTACTTATAGAAATTCTCTTCCTGCTTAAAGGAGACATTCAAGGCTGAATTATTTATACTATCTATTTCCTAAAACTAGGTTTTCTTATCACTTACACAAGACAGCTATTATCGATGAGATATTTTTGCTTGTCATGCAGGCTGCCTGGTTCAGTGTTATACTTGTGGCAATCTCAGGGATCATTCATAAATTACCCTAATTTTGAATCACATACAATCCGAACAGGGTTGTATATAGTTACTTTATACTTGCAAGGATATAAATTTGGAAAAAAATATTTTATAAATTTTGGAATTCTCCAGAGCGTGTAAGAAAAACACGTGGATGAAATCGAACATCTTTATGTTGCGTTCCATTTAAATTTTTCGCGCTATTTTGGATGTTTGCCACGTGTAGGATATTTAGTAATGCCTAGACGAGAGGAAACATGTAAAAGAAACAGTGTTTATTCAAACCAATTTGCTGGTTTCATGGACATTATTCAAAACAGGGTTACCAAAACCTGGTGTTCACATCAAAAAAGTATTTCGAAACTATGGAAATATTGCATGTATTTAGAACAATTTTTGAGAGCAAGAATTATTGGTGTTAATTGTGGCGAGAGATATTGGTGTGGATTTTGCAATGCAAAGGGTAAATGAGTTGTTTTATTGTTAGCCAAATCCGAGCTTGTTTGTGCAAATTTTCAAATTTTTTGGCCACTATCTTTAATCACAGCAGTTATTTTTGCCGTGCATACCATGATTAACAAAGACCGTTATAGCGAGGTGTAGGTGTATTTTAAATTCCGCATATAAAATTTTCCCATGAGCGGGAGTACTGACTACGAGTATTGTACTCCATAGTGAGTAAAGTACAAGAATCTGTAATCGTACGAAATGAGTAAGAGTAGCATTGTACTCGGAGCTCAGACTTGGGCAAATTGTACTCATGGATACGAGTACTGACTATTTGAGTATGGCGGATTGTAATAGTCGTTTACGGAACTTAATTTATATTATGCACAGTAGGTTTTATTACAAGTAAATAATTCAACGGAAAAAAGAGCAGTGCATTCAATTACCAAAAAAATTAGTAAACATTTGCCTTTAGGATGACCCTCGTCACAAGTATCAAACCAAAACAAAAGGGTTTTTCTAAAAATGCGTGACTTAATTGATGTTGTCACATGGTTTAACACCATGTTCACGTGTGTCACGACACGTTTGAGGACCTGTCCTGAGTGTCCTCGCACTTTTACAAAATGGCGGCTGAAACAAACCCGGAGGGCAAACTTTTTTGCATATGTTTGTAAAAACGTGTATATGTATACTACATACAATGTATAGGTCTTGGTGGCGACCTGGCTTTAGGTCGTGATGGATAGTAGCTTTCAATGGATTCGTTTATAGGGGATGAAGATTATCCTGGGCTTACATTTAAAGGAATGTTGGGGTTAATTAGGGATTAGTGCATATCATAGCTACTTGCTGGGACAAAAGAATCTATTTTTATCGCGGAATTAGTGTATGTAAAGGATGTATGCATACCATGTGATGAGATGGTTTATTCACCGTATAACAAAGCATTGTGGGCCGTACGTAAATCGTAATTTATTTTTTTACGCAAATCAGTTATATTCAGCGAAATTCTTTAATGTCGTGCTTGCAGTGAAGAAAATATCGTTAACATGTGAGTTTTGATTTTATGCTAGTACATATTCCCTATCTAGTATTAGTGGACGTCCATATGCAATAGAGGAGGTCTACATTACATTTAGCGCCCTCTGTGGTAGTTTTAGGGTGTTTCTTGGGGGGACAGGCCAAAAACGTGCCATTGAGTTACATGTGTTTTTTTCGCTCTCTAAAAGGGTTTTTAAACATTATGAAGAGGAATTGTTGTGTTCCATGTTGTAAAAACAACTTTAGGAACGTCAATTCCA
>JAQGBW010005670.1:0-11665 GCA_034698625.1 Julus scanicus
ATGAGACATTCCCTTTACACAACATCGTTTTTTAAAGTAAAATATGATTTCATAAGCACCACAAATGTTACATATAGAAACATCTTTGAAATACATTCCACAATGGATGTGACATCTCATTCGTTTGTTAGCAACATATGAAATTCGGACAACAAGAGCCATTCATGTCCAGAACATCAGAAATAAGAATCGGTTGATAAATTGTTGGATGCCACATCATCTTTGATATCCTCATACATCAAAAAGGAAGTATGTAGCCATTGTTGGCTTCTCTATATATATAATAAACCGACTTTGGATTATATATCAGAGTGAACCCCATGGGAAAAGAATCAGAAAGAGCAGAATAGATGTGATTTTTTGAGTCCAGCTATCCGGCTTCTTGCCTGATGAAATCAGAGCGTGGGAAATGCAGTTCCAAAATAGCTGAATTGTCTAATGTAATATATGAATTTCCGAGTTTCCTTTCATTCCCATTTAAAGGAGGATGTAATCAATTGAAGATAGTTAGACCAAATTTAACGGCTCCCATGATTCGAGGATATTGGAAGCCCCATGAAAGCCACCAAGCAGTGCATCAATGGCGGCAAAAAAAGCACAACAGTACTAAATGCGAGAAGAAAAGGGAAGTGATTATATGCGGACATGAGAACGCATGATAAATGGATTGCAGTGAGATAATATTCTAGGACCATTATGAAAGTGTCGTTGGAGGCTATAGAGCACTCATTTATACTTTAGGGTTCTTTGACACAACGTTTGGCCAATGCACCATCAAGGAAGTTCCTTATATTGACAAGGTGTATCTAACAGTGTGCATGTGAAAAAAACAATAGAAACCAATAGAGATTTATATTTTTATTTGGTTTTAATTGTTTTCTATGGTTGCTGTATTGACTGAACAATACAAAACCATAGAAAACAATTAAAACCAATAGAAATCTCTATTGTTTTTTCCACCAGGGTGGGCTGTAATTGAGAACATTGAATGAATTTGAGTAACGAGTAAAAAAGCAATGAGTACAAAGAGTAATTGAATACAAAATGTAATCAAAAGGTACTAGTACAAACGCAATTGAAAGCAAATGTACTCAAAATGCATGAGTACAAAGCTTTTGACTGCGAAAATGTGCACGTAATGGGTGCTTATACAAATGTCATTGATTATTAACGTAATCTGAAATTATGAGTATCAATCTAATCTAGTATGAATAGAAATACTTTAAGGAAAGTAATTGCGTCGCATTTAATACATCTAAGTAACTTGAAATGAGGGTCATCCTAAAAGCTAACATGAATGTATCCTAATTTATACATTTCTACTTATGATCTATTTGTTATAGGATGTACTGTAATCTAATTTCCCCCTTAAATAAAATGAGTGCCCAAAACAATACTTTTGCAATCCGCCATACTCGTATTCAGTACTCATTGTCATGAGTACAATTTACCCAAGTATGAATACTATACTACTCGCACTATGGAGTATGATTCCATAGGTACTCTTAATCAGTCCTTCTGCTCTTGAGTACAATTTTCTCAAGTCTGATTACTCATTTTAGATAACTACTGATTACATATAATCTCCTTAAAGCGTAATATTTCACTGCAATCGTAATCAGTACTCATACTAATGAGTACAATTTACCCATGTCTGATTATGATACTACTCCGGCTACGGAGATAGATTCCACAGGTATGGTAAATAAGAACTTCTGTTCTTGAGTACAATCTCATTTCATATGACTACTGATTACATGTACTTTATATGTATACTATAGAGTACGATTCCACTACAATTGCAATCAGTAATTTCAGAGACCTAATAAAGGCAAAAATTAAACCTTAAATAATGAAAAATGAACATTCAGATTTTTCATAGTTTCATAGACCTAATGGTCCTTAATTTTGTAAGAGTTAACTAAATTTGTCCATAACCTTTGAATTGGTTGATTGACCACCAATCAAACTAACCTTGCCGAAAACTACTTATAAATGAAATTTGTTTGCCTTAAAAGTACTTTAAATGAAGAGTGGTGTGAGGAGCTCCATGTGCTTCGTGCGTGCGAGTTCGTGAACTGAAGCATGGTTCGTGAAGCGAAACATGTGTTTGCAAATGGTGTTTGTAGACAGTCGTTCGTAAACCGAGGTTCCACTGTTTTTTCTTTAAGGAGCACCTTTTTTGGCTTTACAAAGCACCGTTTTTATTTAGAGTACACCACATACGAAATTGCTTTTAGAAATTACAATTTTCATTGTATATAATGACATAGCAGTACTTCATGGCCTTCATACTTATTACTACTGTCTAGAACTCTAGATGAAAGTGCCGCTTGTCTTGCAATGTACATACTACCTTGGGCAAGTTACCTCTTAAAGAAACTGTCATTTTTAATGATGTGTTGAAATCCAAAAATAGTTGCTGCATCCATGCGTGACGAATGTTCCAAAGTTAATGGGGTTAACAGAAGCAATTCCTTGTAAAAATGACTATGATGGGTTGACTGTTTTGGTATGACACCTGGCATCTTATAGTTTTAGCCCACTCTGCAATTTAGTACTTGATGTCAACCAAACTTCCAGCCCTGTAGCCCTGAAGCATTTCAGAAGTCTTATAAGGGGCCATTCAAAAAGTAAGTCCTCAAGAGGGGGTGGGGAGTCTGTTGGTATGAGGATACCATGTGGACAGGGGAGGGGGTGAAGAAGAGAAAGCCATTAATGACGTCCACTAATGATGACATTTTTCAGTTTTTGATTTTTCTGTTTAATTAAGTTGTACAGGTCAATGAAAAGGAAGAGGGACACCAGAAGAAATGCGTTCCCAACCCCAAATATACTTGCCTTTTTTTAAAACCTTGGCAAAGTCAGGAATTATGCCTAAATAATGTTAAACACCCAATGTTATGCTGGAATTTCCCTTCGAAGTCAGGAAATTTCCGTCAATCAGAAAATCTGGAAGAATGTCATGGAATTTGTAGCGGTTGCTTGAAAATTTATATTATGAAACTTTGTATGTTCCAACAAATTATTATGGAACTTTGTACTATGTTCCAACAAATCATTATGGAACTTTGTACTATGTTCCAACAAATTATTATGGAACTTTCCATGTTCCAACAAATTATTATGGAGCTTTCCATGTTCCAACAAATTATTATGGAACTTTCCATGTTCCAACAAATTACTATGGAACTTTCCACGTTCCAACAAATTACTTTGGAACTTTCCACGTTCCAACAAATTACTATGGAACTTTGTATGTTCCAACAAATTATTATGGAACTTTGCATGTTTCAACAAATTATTATGGAACTTTGCATGTTTCAACAAATTATTATGGAACTTTCCATGTTCCAACAAATTACTATGGAACTTTGTATGTTTCAACAAATTATTATGGAACTTTCCATGTTCCAACAAATTATTATGGAACTTTCCATGTTCCAACAAATTACTATGGAACTTTCCATGTTCCAACAAATTATTATGGAACTTTCCATGTTCCAACAAATTACTATGGAACTTTCCATGTTCCAACAAATTATTATGGAACTTTGTATGTTCCAACAAATTATTATGGAACTTTGTATGTTCCAACAAATTACTATGGAACTTTGTATGTTTCAACAAATTATTATGGAACTTTGCATGTTCCAACAAATTATTATGGAACTTTGTATGTTCCAACAAATTATTATGGAACTTTCCATGTTCCAACAAATTACTATGGAACTTTCCATGTTCCAACAAATTATTATGGAACTTTGCATGTTCCAACAAATTATTATGGAAATTTGCATGTTCCAACAAATTATTATGGAAATTTGCATGTTCCAACTTTTTGGACACCACTTTTCATACAAATAAGGACGTCTTTGAGGGGGAGGTAGGGGAAAAGGATGGTTGGTAAAATGGGCACAGTGTGGAAAGGGGGAGGGGGTCAATTTTTGGAGGAATTTATAGGACTTCTATTTTGAATGGCCCCTAAACAGAAACTCCAGCACTGTATATATGAAGCCTCGCCCATCAATGCGGGGTTTAATATGCCCCGGGGTGAAGCAATGGTCGACCCGACATATAAAGAAGAAACCATATCAGAATTGTTAGGGTCGCTAGATGTTGCATATATACATGAATGTGAACCAACAACTGAATGAACCAGCACAACTTTAATGATACCTTTGGGTCATTTCAGAAAAGCGAATACGATAAGCGATTCACAAAGTATCTAAAAAGGGGGTGCCAAACCACGGTTAAAAATTGTAATCGCCATGTAAAAGTACATGTACGTTATCTCATTAATAATGGATGGCAATGAGAAAAGATCCTGAATTATGATTCGCATTCAAAACTCCATTTGGATGGGTTTCAAACATGCGGCATGATAGCCCTTAAGCGCATATGTTACATTCCCCCAACCCAAAACACACTTAAAAGTAAATTTTAGTACGAATAATGCATGTATTAGAAACAATTGTATTTTAAGACTCATGAAGCCCATTTTTTTCTTTTTTAGATAGGGGCCATTCAAAAAGGACGTCCATTTTAGCTCTGACTCTTCTTCCCCCCCCCCTCCTCATGGACGTGCCAGGACGTCCTTAATTTTTTTTTTTTTTTTGCGAGTATGGTGTCCAGAAAATTTTTTTGAACATACAAAGGCCCATCCTATAAATTTCCAAGCACCCGTCTCGCTGCCAAGTTAACGACATTTTTCCAGATTTTTCTGATTAACCGAAAGTACATTTGAGACTGGAAACATTTCTTCTGGTGTCCAATTCCCTTTCCCTGACTTTTGAAACTTAATTAAACAAAAAATCCCAAAACTGAAAAACACCATCATTGGTGGACGTCTATAATGGCTACCTCCTCCCTCCCCCTGTCCACATGCCAGCAGACCCTTCCTTAACCCCCTCTTGAAGACGTCCTTTTTGAATGGCCCCATCTAGTAAAATGGGTATTCTTTGAGATAGTGGGGTGGGGTAACTTAGGGGCAGTCATCGGGGAAAGTGGATGGGCCTTGGTATGTTCCAACAAATTTTCTGGACACCTTACTTGCCAAATAAATTAAGGACGTCAATGATGGGTGATTGGGGAGAGTCTGGTCTAAAATGGACACCATGTGGACAAGGGGTGGGGGGGTTGTCATGTTTTGAATGAATTTGGCGACGTCTATTTTGTATGTCCCCTAAGGACCCTAAGAAGCTCAGCTAGATTCGCCTGAGGACTGATACTATAGATGTTGGTGGGGATGAGGAGGGGAGGGAGTGTTTTTTGGAGGTGGATATTCTGGGGCAGCCAACGTTTTGCCCAGTAAGAATGTCTTAAGTAGGTTTCAATAGGGCTTTTTCAGATAGTTGGATATCATGTATGGACATATTTAGAAAATATCATGTATGGACATATTTAGAAAATATCATGTATGGACATGTATGGAAAATATTATGTCTGGACTACTGGACATACTATAGCATGTTTGTCCCTATTAAATTTTTCCACTAGGGATATGCCTTGAAAATGGCCCTTACCGCCAAGTTACTCAGCATGATGGGGTAATTTTAAGACAGAAATGGATGGGGAAAATCTCTGCAACTGTTAATCAGAGATTAAAAATAATGCCACATTCGGAAAGAGGAGGGTTAATTCTATTTGACCAGGTCCTTTTCAGGTCGTAATAATTAAACACTTCTTCAGAATTTCAAAAAACACACCAAAAACTGGCCCGAAGTTTCCACATTTATGGTACTTTCTTAAAAATAAATTCATTATTTAGAGACCAAATCGAGAGCATTGAGCGTAAACATTAATTTGTAAAAAAACAAACTTTCGAAATTTGATACATTTTTTTTCGAAATTCCATGTATGGCGATTGCACTTGACACCACTGCATTGCCCTTTAATGCAGGTCGCCTCTGTAATGACAAGCTTAAATGTATAGTAATGAACCCTAGTTCCATATTCCAAAAGCCACAATGACTGTGTTCATTTGAGGAAATTCAAAACCATTTCAATGGTGAAACAGTAGCCTTATGAAAAAAATTTTGTACAAAAAAGTCTATGAAGGCTTATTTTGAAAAGAGTGAAGGCATCAGGCATCTTGTCACACTTGTTATGACCTACATGCCACCAATCAAAACACTGCCAGCGTGTAATATTTGACGCCAACGTCAAACTTTCAAATCATCTTCATTCTAGAGAACTTGGTGATGGCATCATGTTCTCTTCGATTTAAAAAAAAAAAAAAAAAAAAAAAAAAAAAAAAAAAAAAAAAAAAAAAGATAACCAAAATTCAATGAAATTTACGGAGTAAAAACAAGGACATTATGACTAGGATGAACAAGCGAAAGACAATTTCAAAGTCATTCAATGAAAACTTCCATTAATCAGATTAAGATTTGACAATCCTGACATCAAAGTGATAAATCGATCAAATGTTTTATGATAGTCATGAAAACTTGAAAATACCATTTTTTTTTCTGGTGAACTGCACATGAAGACAATAAATTTGAATGTTATATTGTACTTATGCTGTCTCGCCTACGTTGCATAATCGCACACAGTAGGGGGAAGTGGGGAGCATTGAGACACTTTTTACTAAAATGTAGTTTAACTAAGTGGCTGTGAATGAAAGTTTTATAAAACGAATTTTATCAATTCAAATAACGTTTGAAAAATGTGTTGTGGAATGTCTCATTTTACCCCATTCCTGGGTAAAGTGAGAAACTTCATGATTTAGGTAAAATTATGACAAAAAATTATAATAACTTGTATTTATCATGCTAAAATCGTTCAATTAAAATTTTTCTACAATATTTTCGATTATTTAGCTATGTTGGGCATATACAAATAAATAATTATCAAATCTGACAACAATTACAAAAGCGCAGATTCAAATCTTATTAAGTGAATGTGTCTCACCCTGCCCCAAATCAGTTGTCTCAGTTTACCCCACATGGAGATCGGCCATAGAACCTTAAATTGCATCAACTGCAATTATATATTTAACTGAAATTATGTGTTTCTAGTATATATTTATTAAGCAATGTATTAATTTGTAACGGATAGAATATCTGCAACAAAATAGTCAGGTAGCAATAACAATAATTTTTATAAGAAAAAAATGGCATTTTATGACACAAAAACCAACTCTTTAAAATTCCACTGCCTCACCTTACCTCGTGTCTCAATGCTCCCCCCCAGTCTCCCCAAAACTTCGATTAATCTGATAGTAACATTTACGTTCTTTGTCTATGCATACTAAGTACTTTATTAGATAATAGCTGGTCATTAAAAGGTCATCATAAAGATTATGGAAGAGAAAGGGGTGGGGAAATATGGCTCTAATGTGACCGTTCCCACCACCTAATTTGAATAATAATTAGTTGGCTTATTTTCCCTACAGAAAATGGCGCGTTACATTCGGAGAACACTTGAGCACAATTCATTTTTGTTCCTACACTACTGTTCTATGTAAGTGCCAAATTTCATTTAAATCGCAGCATTTTTCACGAAGTTGTGATTTTTTAATTTTGTTCCACTTTTTTATGACTCACAGTGTATATTGTCAAAAAAAAAAACATTTTTTTTTATTATTGAACACATGTACTGTTGAAGTCCTTTTTAAAAGTACGTGTACTGTACAGTAGTTTTATATGTATAACATATTACAATCCCTAATAAAATGTTAGAACACTGCAAGTAGTAATTTATAATTTTAATTATTATTACTTTATAGCTTCTTAAGTATCATAAAACGCACCTTCCTTCAAGACGAGAACCACACCTAGGACCCTTACCGCAAGGGTTTACAAGGACTTCAAACCCAAGTTTATTAAAGAGCAGTTTTAATAAAGAACTAGGTGGATAATTTCTGTAGGGCTTTACCTATTTTAACAATCCTGTCACCTCTAAGGTCAACTCATTACTAAGATTTATTTAGCAGTTACTTATAAAAACCAATGGACATGGGTCCTTACAATAATAGTGTTGGGATGGTTCGGGTGTAATAAAATACCATCAAGACTAGGATAGGTAGTACAGGGAAAGGACCGTCGCCGACACGTTAATACCATCTTTATTACCTGAGTAATTGTAACAAATTAGCAAAAAATTAATTCTTGGAATAATTATTTAAATTTATGACAATCAGTGGTATCGCAACATCCCTAGCCATAATTAACACAACACATATATTTAATACAGAACTATATATACTAATTTGGTACACCTATGACTGTCAAACACAAATAACGAGAGAAAAAACTGATGGCTTAATAATAATAATAATAATAATAATAATAATAAATTCCCTGTAAAATACAGAAACGAAACTATACACATTGTGAGTCATAAAAAAGTAGAACCCAATAAAAAAAATCACAACTTCGTGAAAAATGCTTCGATTTAAATGAAATTGGGCACCTTCATAAACAATAGTGAAGGAACAAAAAACTTCTTCCGGACATGCGCCAAATCTTGAATTTTTTCAATTTTCAACAAGACTGTGCGCCTGCTCATCGTGCTCGAGAAACACTTGAACTGCTGCAACGGGAAACACCACAATTCATCGAACCCAACCACTGGCCACCAAACAGTCCGGATTTGAATCCAGTGGACTACAACATTTGGGGAGTCCTCCAGGAAAAGGTTTACAAATCGAAGATTAATAAAATCGATGACTTGAAACTACGAATTAAGAAAGCTTGGATTGAACTCGGCCAGCGTATAATCGATTCGTCAATCAAAGAATGACGCGTTAGACTCCTTGCTTGTGTAAAGGCCACCGGAGAACATTTTATAATTCATTTTTGTTCCTACACTATTGTTCTATCTAAGTGCCAAATTTCATTTAAATCGAAGTTATTTTTTTGTTGGGTTCTACTTTTTTATGACTCAGTGTTAGAGGCTAGAAAACATTGTCTGAACATGTCCAATACTTTTTAACGATACTCGTGTTCAAGTACAATATCAAGAGAAAACTACCAAGCATGAGTATCCAAAAAAAGTATTGATACCACAGTATTGATACATCAGTAATATCGCAACATCCCTATAATCCACCCAAAAAACAACCAGGGCTTCACTTTTATGGCGCACATAAGAGGGGTGGAAACCACACACACAAAAAAAAGATGGCTGCCTGTGAATCCATGGGGCATTTATAGCTTCACAATGGATGTGATTGCCGTTCAATAGGCACTCCGATTGAGCATGATGATATACGCCTTATCTTATCAGACATGCTACATTTCTTAGCAACTATAGCTAGACCAGACCTATAAAACACCCACATAAGAACATGCCCTATTAGCCAGTACAAAAGAAGTAATTGCCTTTGCTTAATGCAATCGACCATTTAAGTCTGACTGCTCAATTTCATCAAGCTCCCTCAATTCCAAACGCGATCAGTCTTTTTGGATTCACGAAATCATCAATCTCCAACCCTCGAAACTGGATTTTATATGGCTATTTGTTTAATTAAAAAGCCTGAACTTCTTCAAGAGTAGTCTTATCAGTTTTCTTTTTTGGGCTCTGGGCCAACTCGGGGTAAGGCGAGACAGTCGCATTAATAAAAAGTTCTATTGTGGATATTAGCTTGAGATATTTAATACAAAATTCCAAAATTCCAAAAAAAAAAATCCAAAAGTAGCAAACAGATAATTTGTGGAAGTTTAAAGAGTTGGTTTTTGTGTCGAAAATTACATCTTTTTCTTTAAAAAAATCATTGAACCATATCGTTTTAGTTGAATGTATACAGTTAGTTGCCATTGATGCAATTTAAGTTTCTATGGGCGATCTCCATGTGGGATAAACTGAAACAACTCGTTTGGGGCAAGGTGAGACATTCACTTAACAAACTTTGAATTTGCATTCTTGTAATTAATGTTAATTTTAATAATTATTATAATACACAACAAAACTGAGTAGAAAATATTTTAGAAAAATTTAAATTAAGCTATGTATTTTTAGAACCAAAGATGGAAATCGTAGTAAAGTAAGTTTTTTAAATTGTAAGTATGTGATTTTATCATATTTCAGCTACATCTCATTAGGTTTTCAGTCTAACAATGATAAATACAAGTTATTATAATTTTTTTTTCATAATGTTGCCTGAAATGTCTCACTTTAACCCGGGAGTGGGGTAAAATGAGACAGTCCAAAAACAATTTTACAGTGCATGTGATGGAATTCGCTTTATAGAATTTTCATATATACAGCCACTTAACCACACATCCTAGCAAATTTAGATCAATATAGGACAAATATTAAATGCGCAACATTTTTTTAGTATAAAGTGTCTCACATGAATGTGAAAAAGATTAATTTCCGGAAGCAAAATTTGTAAATGCAGGAACAGCAAGACTATACATATATCCTGATAAAAAAGTGCAAGCAGAAATGCACATTGATGGCCCAATAAACTTTCTTGAGTGCAATATTATTTGAACGCACGCCTCAAACCTTTTCAGTATTAATACTGCACAACATAGAACACTGAAAAATTCAGTTTGTTCAAATTAAGTATCCACATAGACTACAGTTTATTATATACCTGTACCATAAAACGTGAATACTCTCGGCCAGTTTTTGGTGTTTTTTTGGAATTCTGAAAAACTGCTCATTAATTACAAACCGAAACTGACCAGATGAAATAGAATCAACCCTTCTCTTTCCAAATTATCCCACCATGTCTGGTTTTTGACTAACTTATAGCCTATAACTTTACAAGTGGATAGTACAGTAGAATCTGTCTAAATGCATACTCTTGGGACAGGTGAATAATATGCTTTTAGACAGGTTCATCAGCAAACACGTGCACATCTGAAAAATAGGGGAATTTCCCCTTTTTTCATTACCTTGAATCTCTCTGCCTGCTGCATTTGGTAATATTTGTGTAGTCCCATATCAGAAAACAATGGCGTGTAAAAGATTCTGTCCATATATAGTTTTGTGTCAGTACAAAAAAGATCATCCAAGTAACTCGTACAGTGGCTTGAGAAAATGACAAGATCATGGTCAGCCAAGCTACAATCTCTATAGAACACTGCATGAAGAAGTAACAGAGCATCTAGCCAAATCTGACAACACAAACCTCAATGTTAATCATCTATGGGCAGCCGGATAGCCAGCTATGAAATCTGCATTTATTGAGTGGTTGAACCCCAACCAAGAACCTCATCTTAGTTTGATAGTTTTTGCAGTTCCATTGTTGATATTGCATCACAAAACCATTGGGGCCAATTACAATTATTCATTATTACTTTAGGGAGGTTAATTCATTTTTACACGGGTCCCAAGTCGGGACCTGCACATTTTATGCTTTTAGAGAGGTTTTTCATTTACACAGGATGCATTTAGACAGGTTCTACTGTAGTGAAGTCATCTAAGAATCACTATTGACTTGTTTTGACAACAGCTAGCGGTTTTCGTTTTCCTCCAGAGATGATAGTTTGAACGAATTACCGAAATCACAAAACATGTGTCACAATAAAAATGGCCGTCAATTAAAATAT
This sequence comes from Julus scanicus, assembly GCA_034698625.1. Classification (NCBI taxonomy): domain Eukaryota; kingdom Metazoa; phylum Arthropoda; class Diplopoda; order Julida; family Julidae; genus Julus; species Julus scanicus. The sequence goes on from JAQGBW010005670.1 coordinate 11,511, forward strand.
GCTGATTTTATAATTGTGAGTAATCACCAGAATATAACAGAAGATTGTTTCTCTCCAACTGGCTGAAAAAGCCCCACTTTATGCCGTATTCTAATGCCAGGTTCACACGCTCCGTACTTTCGTGTGTTTTGGTGCCGCGCGCATGCGCACTGGCG
>JAQGBW010005671.1:0-11664 GCA_034698625.1 Julus scanicus
ACTTCATTACTTTGATGTTGTTTGTCTTGAACCATGCCATAGTGGCCTTTGAAGCATGAGCTGGTGCATTGTCTTGTAGGAATATCCATTCTGGACCAAAACGTTTCGGTCCTACTTCAAGCAAATTGTTGTATAGCATTTCCTAATAGTATTCAGAGCTCATTCTGTGATTTACAAAGGCTCAATGTGTAGTACCATTGAACCCAAATGCTCCCCACACCATCACAAAGCCACCACCCATTTGATGCCAGATGCCTTGAGAACAGCTCCTCCTCCTTTCGTATGCCATGCCAATAGTAGGCCCAACCATCTGGTCCATCAAAATTGAACTTCTTTTCGTCACTGAACAGCAATCCCATCCACACATTAGTCCAACTTATGTGGTTTTCCTGCGGTCTCATGCGGACAGCTTTGGGATGGCCATCTTTTCTGGTTGTCATGGCCATTACCTGTACATGAACCTGTCTGCCTTTGCAAATAACCATGAACACTTGATTTTGGCCTGTGTACAGCAGTAGCAATGGCTCTAACTGACATTCCCTGCAACTTCAGGGTGTCAATTTTGATCGAATGCTACACACGTGCAGTACTGTAATTGTCCCTGGAATAGTGCTACTATAAATAGTCAACCATACTATGCAATTTGTACTTGGTTCCTTGAAGTGTATCTGACTTTATTGACTTTTCCCCATTCTAAGTCAATTTAGAATTAAATAAATAAATAAATAAATAAATAAACAATGACCACTGTTTAATTGTCCGTCTGTATAAATATGCAATGGAAATTTAGCACCGATTTATCATCTTATAATATTGCAACTCTGTTATTTGGTTTTGCCACTACCTAAATGCATTTCAGAACTTTACTGTGCATATATTTTATGGGAATAAACTCAATATTTGCATATGATGTGTTGTGACTTACTAACGATGTGAATTGACCGTGTCCGGATAAATATGCAATGCACTGTATTTCTGCATATACCCATACAAAAAAAAATGGTTCACAGAAGGAAGCAAACTTGCAAACACCAGACTAACGCTTTTACCCACTTGGCCACCTATACTACTTGGAAGTGATCATTATGAAAGGTAGTTTGAGAGGGGACAGAGGGAAGGACAAGGGGCCATTTAGTAATGCACGTGGGGGATTAAGGGGAAGGAATTAAGATGGCTCAACATCTGGCAAAAGATGAATGGAGGCCCTATGTATAAGATAGGCCGGTGGAATCATAGGCGGAGGTGCTAAAAGGGCAGAAGAATAGAGGATCTGTGTTTTGGAGATCAGGAGCCTATATATAGGAGGACAGGCAGGAAATAAGGCAGTTTTTTTGGGTTTGAGGTAGAAAGAATTACACCACGGTTTCGTCCTCCACGAACTGTACAGTTTTTTTGGGCTAGGAGGCCTCCTAATGTTATAAAGTTTGTGATCTGGTAATGAGGCTAGTGTATAAGGAAGGGGTCAACGTTTCATTCTATAAAAATTGTTAAATAAACGAAGTTTACACTTACGTGATCGGCGTCCAGGTTGAGGAATATTGTGCAGCAAACTTCTTCACAGGTCGGGTCGCGGAGAGTCTTGTCGTTGTGCTCACCGGGATATCAAGCCTCTGGAATCCTAGAAGGGAGAAGAAAAAGCGATAAGGTTAGTACAGCAATTACCACAGATGTTTAGACATGTCAAACCGTGCCGAAGGGAATGGAGAACAGCCCCTCGATGTTGAACTCCTTGGCAAGATCCAAAATGCAATCACAACTTTCATGTTCAGCTATAATTTTTTTTTTTAAATCAACATGTATACGTTTTCGATTCTTCTTAATGTTATATTCACTAAAGCTTTGCAAATTTTTGATAGCACATAGGGTTTTGTCTCGTTCATAAATTGGATTAAGGTAAATCGAATTGCTCTTAAATAGAGACGTTCGTAAATCAAGGTTCCACTGCACTGGGACTTAGTGATCAAGTAATCTTAGTGACTTCATTACCATTATTAAAGGTTATAATCGCTCAAATTTATTACCATATTTTATTTACTATAAGACGCTATGGAGTATAAGACGCACCTTAATGTTTAAGCATTTTTTTAAAAAAAACACAAATAGTATTAGAGGCGAGTTAAAGACGCACCTGAATTTTGATGGCAATTGTTTAAAGAAAATTGTGTGTCTTATAGTCCGTAAAATACGGTAAATATTATGCTATGTGAAGGTGATTAGAGGGATTTATTGAGCTGGGAATATTTTCTGCTAAATTTCTGCATATCATTTTCGTATGGGTATGCTTTAACTGCGAATATATATATTTTTTGCAAATTTTTTCTGCAGAATTCTGTGGTGTGCTAATCATTTATGCAAAAAAATTTTGTGCAGAATTATTTCGGGCAAATGTTTTTCTGCAGAATTCTGCACACTTTTTTCACATGGGTGCCCAAATATGTTAATCTAACTAGATGAACCATGTGATCTTTGGCCACCTCCTTCATGTCGGCCAGCCACGTCAAAACCGTTTGCTCCATCATCGTCTTCGCAAATGGAAACTGCACCGACAGGTTGTCTTGAAAACAAAATGTCCGCATCAGGGCAAAGGAATAAATCACGTTCGGCAACAAAAATTCCAGCTTAACAGGGATTTGCGCCGCAATCAAGGGTTATAAGTCGACGAACCGAAAAACAACGTGAGGCAGGCCACCAACTGCAACCACGGCAAATGCAACAATTTGCTGCTATGCACCCGAAAACCACCTGGCCGCCTGTCCCGTAAGTTGCATCCACAGCCGACGTCCAAAAGCCCAGAGGGAAAATCCTCCGCCTGCACTATTACCTCAAATGAATTAATAAACTGCACGTTATCCCGTACACCGTCATACAAGGGCCCTAATCTTGATAATTAATGAAAACTGGCAAAGCCGTTTCCACCTTGGCATCTATGCCCATATTAAAAGAGACATCTATCCCTGGCTCCCGTTTGACATTGTTTGAGTATGCTGCAGCGTGTCCATAGACTTCGTCACTCACGCGTGTCAGGAGTTCAGATGTTAAGCCCTCTAGGCCTTCAGAGCCAACTGCCAATGATTAGGGGTGCTGGTCCTGCAATGGTTGCTGGCATTTTAACGTCGGGGCAGAAACTCCTAACTCCTAGTTATCCGGCAGACATGAGCCCTGAGGTCCCACCGGCATGCTCATCCATGCGGCCATTGTCGATCACAAAACCAACATAGGCAATATGCAAAATATTTATTATCGCACACGTCCTAGTACAGGGCACATAGCAAAAGAAACTGACGTAAAAACTGCACTTCCACCATGTTGTGTCTAAAGGACCCGAGTCGTCCTCTTCAACACGAAAATAGCCGGGCACAGGCAAATAATGAGAATACTAGACTTATTAACTTAAAGTTAATTCCAAGTGTTACCCCAACCCCCTACCTGAAAAAAGTTGTCTGGTGTTAACACATTATTTGTTGATTTAAGGGTTGCTCATAGCGTATCTTCCTCTCGAATGTGTTTTGGGTTGGCATCCCTAAGGTATTAAAAGTTCCCATTTCCTAAAGCACTCACACAGTCAGATGATCCCCTGAAGCATGGTTTAATGGTCCAGCACATATGGGTAAACAATCCAAGGGGCCTAACTAGCTATACTAAATCCCCTTCAAAAATAGAACACCGAGTTGCATTATTATCCCTGGTGGGCCTGGTGATCCCGCAAGTAAGGAGGAATCCCTCCGGCACTCTGACCTACCGACCTCGGCCTGATCCCCGCTGCTGCTCCTGGTGATGGCTCCTGCACTGAGCACTTTTACTGAAGACTGGGCATTTTCCAGGCCTAAATTTGGCACTCTGGGCTGTGGACTTCTTGGCTTCCTCAGATTCTGCTTCCTCTCTCTGCCTCTGACTCTGCCTTGTTGCATGAGTTGTCTCTCCTTATATTTTGGTCCTTCTCCTACATGCTATGGCTCTTATCAGCTTTCACCAAGACCATATTTTGTCACAGCAACTCGGATCTTAAGATGATGGGCCTGTGCTGGCAAGTGTGGGTGCGGAATGCTTTCTCGTACAAATTAGTAATTAAGTAGTTAATTTTATTAGTAGTTAATTAATTCATTCACTCCAGGAATTATGGCTGACAGGCCCATTACTAAATGTTTTGTTAATGGAAACTAAATCATCCCTTCCCAAATACTTCATCCTCGTGTGCCTCAAGCGGGACCATATATGGTCCCATTTGCCTGATGCGGAGGCTGGCATGACTTTGCCAGACAACTTAGGTGGGAAATGTTCCTTCACTATAGCCTGAGTCATTGATGCCTTCTTTCCAAGATTGGGCAACTATCCCCAAATGTGGGCACCTTAGCGACCAACAGTGTTTAGACCTAAGTTTTCCCTTGCAAGACCAACCAGTGATTTGGTGCCCATCACTAATCAATTCCCCTTACACTGGCCTAAGGTGTTATGCATTGCACATGCAGAGTGCACATGCTACAATTATGTGCATATGAGAATGTTCTGTTGTTGTTTGAAATGTGTTCTTCCTAGTTATCATTTATCGTATAAAGTCCACTTTATACAGCATGCATATAATGGATATTCTATTGCTATCTATACAGTTTTTGTATAGTTAAATATTTCGGATTTTATTAATTGATGACAATTATAATAATTCCGAAAGTAGTAGCAAATACTTTATTTGCAGAACTGTAAAGCCGGCTCTCCACCAAGACATACATGTACGTATAAACACGTTTTTACAAACATTTGCAAAAAAGTTTGTTCTCTGGGTTTGTTTTAGCCGCCATTTTGTAATTATATGTAAATATATGTAAATATAAAAATTGTACAGCTATTAAAGACATTTAATAGAAGCACAATTTTAATATTTACATATATGTAATACATGGTCACACTCGTTTTCCCGCCATGCTGGTCAGAAAGCGAGGTCAACCAGCTAGGTTAACATGCCTCGGACTCTGAATGTCGCGCTTGGCCACTATTGGGAAAGGCCATCAGGGGCAAATATGCAAATTTGCTGAAATGTAGAATAGGCGAGATTCCAATCATTTTGGCATTCCAATACTGCAGATAAAAAGAGGATCGAGTGGCCGATTCGAGGAGAATGGAGACGAGCTCTAAATGATCAACAGTAGAAGAAGTATGCGGTATATTTGTATTTTGAGATTAGAATTAGTTGTAACCCCGAGTTGGGGGATTTAAAAGATTATTGTTAAAGTGACTATATTTATTGTGGTAAATAAATATATTGAATAGCAGAGCTGTCTCACACTGAAAGTAGGAGCTCCATTCTTCGTGTAAAAAAACATTTTACTGGTAGCAAAGCGTGGTTGTGCAAAACGGACGATTTGTGCAAAACGGACAGTTGTGCAGAAACTCACAGTCGGCCGATTAGGAACCCACTACACATCTAGCCGCATACACGTTGGCTAGGTCATTTGAAGCAGCAAAGAACCCTAAAGAGAAGGCATCCAAGGATTTAAAGCCGGGGAAGACAACCGAAATAAAGGCCAACCAGGGAAGAAGGAAACCAGAAGTTGTGAAGAAGGGTGCAAGTAAAGAAACGAAACAGAAGGAATCAAAGAAGGTAGAAGACTCAGATATGGCATCGGAAGGCGACAGTGAGCTGGAGTCAATGGATATTGATGAAGAAGCAAAGGAGTGAAGTAACCAGGAAACTAGGATGTGCTATAATTGCAACAAGATAGGACATCTTGCGTACCATTGTCCGAAACCAGCCAAGTCAAGGAAACCGGCACGGTTAGCGGCAACATTGGAAGGATCAACATCTGCACTTATGGTGATTCGAGGTATCAAGCATCACGCACTGATTGACTGTGGATGCAGCACCTCATTTGTAAGCAACGAGGCAGCTCAGAAGTTACAGTTGAAGACAGAAGTCAAGGGAAAGAATGAAGAACAGAACTTCCGTTTAGCTAATGGGAACAATGTTCATTCTACGTTAGTGGCAAAGGATGTTGAATGGAAGTCAGGCAAATTTCAAGATGTATGGATTTTCACATCATGGATATTGCAGGATATGACCTGATGCTAGGTTTGGATTGACTCAAGCATCAGCAACCAAGGTTTGATTGGGTAAAAGGATCGATTACTGTGAAAACCCGCGATGGATGGTACACGCTGCCGATGTTGAAGACTACGATGGAAAACCGGGCCAGTTTCGTCCAGTGCTACACCATAATAGAGAGGAACAAGAAGGCATCACGGGGTTTTCGCCATAGTGGGGGAGGGTGTAATACATGGTCACACTCGTTTTCCTGCCATGCTGGTCAGAAAGCGAGGTCAACCAGCCGGATTGACATGCCTCGGACTCTGACCCCGACAGTGCGACCTAGAATGTTGAAATTTTCGCCGAGGAATGCGGAGGAATGTCGCGCTCAGCCACTATTGGGAAAGGCCATCAGGGGCAAATATGCAAATTTGCCGAAATGTGGAATAGGCGAGATTCCAATCATTTTGGCATTCCAATACTGCAGATAAAAAGAGGATCGAGTGGCCGATTTGAGGAGAATGGAGACGAGCTTCAAATAATCAACAGTAGAATAAGTATGCGGTATATTTCTAGTTTGAGATTAGAATTAGTTGTAACCCCGAGTTATGGGATTTGAACAATTATTGTTGAAGTGACTATATTTATTGGGTAAATAAATTTATTAAATAGCAGAGCTGTCTCACAATATATTTCAAAATGGCGGGAGAAATAAACCCGGAGGACAAACTTTTTTGCATTTGGGTGTAAATACTTGTATATACGTACATGTACGTCTTGGTGGAAAACCGGCTTTACTGTTGAGTAAAATGCCTTCATGAGACGTGAATGCTAACAAACATTATTAAATCTATTTATAATTTGATAAATACTTGGTTTCATCTGATCTTTACTAATATCTAGATTAAAATTTGATCAAGGATACAACGATAATATTAGATGATATAAAAAATAACACTGATAACTGTATGATACAGACAAAAATATAGTGAAGTATACTGATTATATACTGATAAATTGAACTTCTGTTTGAAAATAGTTTGTCAATTAAGCCTATTTTTAATTCGATGAAACCTTCTCCTTAATAAAGTAGGCTATACTTTCAAGAAATGTTCCACCAATTTAATTTCACTTTTGCTTGTTTTGTCTTGCTTTGTTTGGGGAAGCTCGAATTTGTTAAGGCAACATTGGGAGTGGATGTGAACAGTTCAGTTTCAGAGGTAGGAATAGTTTTTTTTCTTTATGGCACTGCAAAGAAAATGTTTTATTGCTCATTTGTTTTGTTATGTTTTTGAATAATTTTTATTTCTAAATAAACAACATATATAAATAATCCTTGTCGTAATAATAATAGTGTTATATAATATTATAATAATAATGAAACAACAGCTTGTATGATATACAATATATAATTTATTTTAATTATACTAAGACCACTTGGAGCTGCATTGCCGAAAATGGCGACAGCTTTGCGATTGTTCAAGCATACCAAAGTAACGGTGAGGTGGACAACAATGCAGTGGAAACTATCAAGAATGCCAAAGCAGGCGGAATAACATATGTAGATGGCTACCTCTCTCCATGTTTCACTTGTGGAAATCCTGCTGGACAGCTGTCAGACGCCATTAGGAATTTGGATCTCAATGGCGGAATTATTGGTCAGGTAAATAGTTCGGAATCTAATTCCCCATGTGAAAAAAAGTTGCAGAATTGTGCAGAAAAGAATTTTCCATAAATAATTCTGCATAAAAAAAATTTTCCTCTGCATAAAAAGTTATGCAGAAATTTCAGTGTTTATGCTTAAAATTTTCTGCATAACAAAGCTATGCAGAAAAATACATGTTTCCTCTGCATAAAAAGTTATGCAGAAAATATTATGCAGAAATTTCAGCGTTAATGCACAAAAATTCTGCATAAAATATTTGCACACTACAGAATTCTGCAGAAAAAATTCACGAAAAATATATACTATTTGCATATTCCCAGTTCATTAAACCCTTCTAAACTGATAAACTTCTTTAATCTAATAAACCCCTCAAAAGCCCTTCATTTCCAGGTCAGAATCCAATGATGATTATGTGCATTTTGTCATTCAACTGTCAAAAATTTTATTCCACAAATAATATAGTCTTATTTCCACACGTAAACCATACCATGTTATTTAAAAAAAAATGAATAAAAAAATTTGGACAGAACGCATTATATTAATTTACATTGGTTGCAATGGGGAAAATTGATTCAAAGTACGAACTTTTCCATTTCCGAACAGGGTCATGCAACAGATTAAGTTCGTAAATCTCGAGGTTCCACTGTATTAGCTAACCACAAGTCTTCCTTTTATAATGCTTTGCTTTAAAGTAATACAGGTGGCCAAGTGGGTAAACGCGTCAGTCTGGTGTTTGCAAGGTCCCAGGTTCGATTCCCCCTGTGAACCTTTTTTTTTGGATGGGTATGCAGAAATATTTATGCACAAAAAGTTACGCATAAAAAATTATGCATAAAATCTATGCATAAAAAGGTATCAAAATTTTGCAGAATTTCACCACATTTTCCGCATAAAATTGTATGCCGAATATGCATAATTCTACAGAAAGGTTTTCATATGGGTCGTATTTCAGGTTATCAAGGCCATATATATGTAGGGGGGAATGGACTTTGGGAGAGATTCCAACATTCCCTTTAGAAACACAATTTAGTTTGCAAATTATTAACCAAATCTGCAAAAATATGGCCTAAATAGTCCACCCTAAGATTCTCGACCATGTTCGTATTTCAGGTTATGAAGGCCGTATATATGTAGTGAGGAGGGGGAAGTAAAGACTTGGGGAAAGATGCCCCATCTTCTCCAGAAACGCAAAAAAAAAATGCAAAAAAAAGTTTTCCATCCGGGTTTGTTTCAGCCGCCATTTTGTAAATATATGTAAATATCTAAATCGTGCACCCATTAAGGCTCTTTTACCCCGCCCCCTCCCCCTTCCCCCCCATGTATTTCAATGGGTCAAATTTGCAACTCACCCAGTTTTCAAGCAAAAAAAGTTTAAATAAAACTAAAAAGGTATACAAATTCTTTAAGACTTATACTAGGTCTTGTTATATTTATTTTTCGATTTAAATTGTTAATTTTTATTAAAATAACAATTTGTAAGTTTAAATGTGAATTTTGGTGCTTCAAAAGTTGCTATGTACGAGCGCCACCTGTTGGATAATGAGCGAACTAACGAATTTTTTTTCGACCTTTCCATCTTAAATGTTATATTTCTAATTAATTACTATTTATATATATAAATTAACAAAAACAAGACTTAGTTTAATAGTTAAACAAGATATTAAAAGTGTTTTCTATGATTAATATGTATCATGGAATGTAGGACCTTCGACAAAATTAAAAATTTGTTGAATTGCCAAAAAAAAACGTTTTCTGGCAGTGTGACCACTGAAACCATACTCTGACATTCCCCTAACGTTTTTTTGTGGTCTATTTCCATCCACGTTTAAAGTTTTTCCCAGGATGGATCAAATATAAACCAAATTTTAAGTTTATTTTAAGCTTATAAGCAAACAAAATGCTCACCTGATTTTTGTGACAAGAGAATTGTTATAGCTATTTACTACGCTAAGGACGATCATAAAAACGTGTTTTGTGTAGTGTAAGATTCAAGATTTATTAAAAAAAAGAATTTTTATTTTTTTATTTTTTCTAAATGTTGAATCTCACAATATATTTTTTTGGCAGAAGAGAAGCCATCCATAATTGACGTTACGCACTAAGGGGAAGGGTGGTTCACACATTTGTGACGATGTGCGACGAGGGGGAATAAAGTGTTTAAAAAATGTGACGTCAGGTCAAAAATTAAAATGCGCTTTTTAAATTTTTTGATTTATTTAATGATAATTAATGTAACCATTTCAGTTCTTCTTGCTGAAGGGATTTTGATGAAAGTTATTACACACATATTTATGTGGTCCATATCACAGAAATCTGTTATATTTTTCACGCAATTCAACGACTCTTTGGAGGGAAAGTGGAAGGGGGCAGAGCTTTGTGATGCCATGTTTGAGGGGGTCTGACTTTTTGTGATAAAGTGTGACATGGGGGAGGGGGATCAAAAATCTGACAAAATCGCTTGACGCCATTTACGGACGGCCTCGAAACATGTTTTATTGGCAGAAAACACGTGTTTTGGCAGAAAAAAAATAGTTTTTTGAAGAGAACAACACGTTTTTGGGCAAATTGTTGAGTAATTTTCGGGTGGGAAATTGAAAAGTACTGCTTATGAGTACAGTGTAATGCCTGGTTTACAATTAATGCCTCGACCGACGTCGTCCGTCGGTCGAGGCGGAGCTTAATTTTTTGAAGAAAAACGTCACACATTTTGATGCTTGGCGCAATCTTGTTCACAATGGACCGACCGACGTCCAAATGTCCAAACGCCAACTAGGTAAAGCGCCGACAGATCAGCCATAGACCCCAAAATATTATCTGATGCTAGGTGGCGCTTGGTACAAATTTTTAATTGTTTGACCGTCAAAGACGTCCAAAGTTTGTTCCTTTTCAAACTTTTTCGACGTTTTTTGATCCGGCGCAATTTATTATAAATGCGTCATCACTTAGGTCGGCACGCATGCGCGGATCAAGTGACGGTCAGAAAAAGACGTCGGTCGATGCATTGTGAACCAGGCATCATACTACATCATAGAACAAGCAGGTACTAGAATTGCTGCAAAAGCTTTAATTTTGGTCAAACCATGATGGAACTTGGACAAGCGTGGGGTACAACTATACATCTAAGATGAACCCACGTATGTTCATCCAATGGCAGAGACCATCCATGGATTCCATGGATATACTACCAACTCCACCATCCCAGGCTAGAATTGACTAAAAACTGCAATTTTTGTTTGATCAGGATGGGACTTGGACAAGCGTGATGTGCAACTATACATCTAAGATGGACCCACGAATGTTCATCCATGGCAGAGACCTTCCATGGATTCCAAGGATATAATAATAACTCCACCATCCAAGACTAGAATTAACTATAAACTGCAATTTTGGTCGGATAAGGATAAGACTTGGAATTAACCAAGGCTGTATATATAAGGGAGGATATTGGGGATAGATCCACCCCCGAAATCCAATAATTTTACAAATTTCAACCCGGATCTGAGAATTTTTAACCCGAATCCACCAATTTTCCGCGATTTTTGGACCATATTCTCCCCCCTCTCTCCCAAAATGCTTTATCCTTCTCCCCCCTTCTCCCATCCTCCCCCCTTCCTGAAATGTGATCACATATACGGTTCTGGAATTAACAAATCACAGACCTTTAGCGAATAGGAAATTTTCAGTGATAAAGTTTAAATTTGATGTATTTTCATTTCATTGTAGAGTTATTTTTTTGGAGGCCAACAAAAGAACAGCTGAAAACACAAAACATGTGCCCAACAGTAAAGCATGGTGGTGGAGGAGTTTTAGTATGGGGATGTACGAGTGCCTAAGGTGTAGGAAACTAGGTTTTCATGGAATGGGGTATTTTCACCACTTCTATTTTATGGTGGAATATCAACCTATATACTCCAACTAGAAGATAGATGCTAATAATTTGGCCGTGTGATAATCAGAAAGCTGAAAATTATCGATTTGAAAT
>JAQGBW010005672.1:0-11664 GCA_034698625.1 Julus scanicus
AATAAAGTGTCCAAATAACAATAGAAACCAATAGAAATCTCTATTGGTTTCTATTGTTTTTTTCACCAGGGCAAGTAAAGGACTCAGCCAAAGCTATCTTCTCAACAACTAATACTTCGATTATTTAAAATCATTCTTGTTGTTTAAATGTTGAGTACCATCCATTATGTGTATTTTCGTAATCGAGAGATGTACATATTTAAATACAATTTCGTAACTATATATGGAGACAAACATGTGCGCTAACAGTTGAGACTTCAAGACCTTAAGAATGAAAGTAATGAATTCTGATAAAATGTGGCTTCTTGTAAGTATACATTATATACATTGTGCAGTATGCAGTATAATGATTAATAATATCAAGTGCCTAGTTTTTGTTTTTTGTTATACGTGTTGTTTTAGTTTAATTTCAGCCTTTCTTTCGCTAAGTCTTCCCTTCAAAGTTGATATAGCCTTTAAGTTCAACCACCAGCCAGTCTCAAGCAACGATTTAAAAAAATTTAAAAAAATCCATTTCGAATCGTGAAATATTACAATTTGCTTGTACTAGTGATACGTTTTTTTCATGCTCTAAATTTAAGAGACAAGTAAACTAGATAAAGTAAGATTTCACATAAACATTTAACTATACGAGCAACTTGGACAATATCCACATGTATCATTTCTGTCACATTTTTATACTTTGCAGAACTCATGCTGACATTTTTTGGCAAACTAAAAAACAAACAATAAATTTTTCATGTTGACCTGCTGGTTGAAAAATGGAGGGTTATCGCCAATTTTAATTAGCCCGAGTATTTTTCCCCAATTTTAATTAAACGTATAATGTACAGTATGAAAGGCTTTGGAACAGAGAAGTGATTGTAGAAATTTTCATGGCAAAAGGCCATGTTTGAAGTGATATTGTTTATAAATGTGTAGTGTAAGTTCCTTAAAATGTGCTTTATTTCTGAGGTCAGATTTAAAAGACCATAATTTTGTATTTTACTGAATTACTTTGTTAAATATATTTGCACTTGAAGTTGCTATGATTTCAACGTTTTCATTTGATCTAGGATTTATTAATTGAATTTTCTCATTTCTTTGTTTGAATTTCCCGAATTATGCAAGTAGAATTTGTGTGAATATGTCAACATAAAATTTAATTATTGTACTATCATAAAGTTTAGTTATTGAATTTGAATATTAATTAGAAGAAAATGTAATGGCTCGAGTAATTGCACTACACTTTATATTCCAAGAATTATATTTCATAAATTCTAAGTTACAATGAAACACGTCATCGTTTGTTTCTTTTGAAATAATATAGTACAGTAATCTTAGCGAAATAAAGTTGATTTTTTTTAAGAAAAAGCTTAACACCTTTATCTCTAGAACCAATCCAATGGCAATCGCCTAATTTAATCAAATACAATGTATTTGCATTAAGGAACAACACGAACAATTTCTATCACCTTTTTGATCAAATTAAAAGTCATTGTTAACTTGTATATTATTTTAGCGACAGCATATCTAGCATCTCCTAAATTCATTTAAATTAATGAAACGTGTGGAGACGAGTTTCTGGGAAACACTGACAGAAAAATTCCATTAAAATATCGTTTTTTTCAATCATTTTTCATTTTTTTTGCCCCAGTCAACACGAAGGCAATTGCTTAGGAGTTGCAGTTATCTTTTTTCCCCCTTTTACATAATTTGCAGTAATTATGATTGATTGTCAATACATGACAATATGATAACTTATGATGGATTGCGTAAATGTCGCATCGCATTTTTTGGCAGCATAATTACTTTTCTCGATGCAAATTTTCTATTTTTCAGAGTACTTAGAAATTATACGAAAAAAAAAAAAACAAAACAAAAAAGTTGAAACTTGAAAAGTGAAACTAAAATCTGAAAAATTCAAACTACTAGCTTGGGTCAAGTACGTGCCAAAATAAATCCCCGGCCTTACAGGTTCCTTACACATTCCTAATTTAAAGACAAGTAGGGTGTAACCTTTAAGACAAGGGGAACTAAGAAATTACACTAATTTGCATGGCAATAACTGTCTGAAATGTTCCCTATAACTTAGGGTGGATTTTTTTATCAAATGATTTGAAAGTGCGAAAATTATACGAACGAAGTTATCTAATGCGCATGCGCATAACAGCAAGTGCTATCAGATGACGTAATTGTGCTGATTGCGTCATTGTGGTCGCGTTTTGCAACACAACTTTGAGCAATTTAAAAGTTCATATGGGTTCACAGAAATCAGAAGGGATATACAGGGTGTGGCAAAAGTTAGCTTTATAAAAAGTTTATTGTACTGTACAAATTACATGAAATAACCAAATAGACAACTAAGGGCTAACTTCTTTAGATTATATAATATGGAACCACCTTTAAAATATCAAACAAAAAACATGTTACAATTTGGAATTGAACTGTTTTAATGTTCCCAGTTTATGCATACCTTCTACGTGATCTAATATTCCAAGAAGGTGAAAACCACAGTCAGGATAATGACCCCAGGTTTGGACCAGGTCTCCCAATTATTAGCCAAATATAGCTTAACCAGTACAATCAGGACAATTTTTAAATAATTAAATTTAGTTACATAATTGGTCAGTAGCAATAAAGACCTGTGATTCTATAGACCCATTTATAATTGTAAATTTATGCTTGTGAAATGCACGTGAGGATCCTTATAAGTTCTTGCGATGGTTTTACAATGGTTTATCAAGATTCTGCATGTGGAGCACAATGTTTGAAAATAATTTTAATGAAGATCGCTATCAATTTAATGCAATTTGGAAAAATCGATGATTTAGACAGAATTTTATCTTCGATGTAATTAATTCTAGATAATCCCCAGCGCACGATGATAACGTGTCTCTTAAACAACTGGCATTACTGTCAGTGAAATTATTTCTCGAACCCCTTTGAAACCCCTTTTCACAAATTTACAGAGAGTTTATCGGAAAAATACCAGATAAGGATTCTCAAATTCGTATACACATCGGCACATCAACCTCGGACCAACACGTTATTCGAATGAAATGTTACTAGGGCTGTAAAATACTTTTTATGAAATTTCTGTCAGAATTTATGGATCATTTCATCTGTTCATATATACACCGAGGGAGAATAGAGGATTTATAAGTTTATGACGTCGGAAAATTTGGATATTAATTAATGCACAGACCGAACGTGAGAATTTATTAGCGTTAAAGAAGGCTCCAATACCGTTATTATAGATAAACGAAGAAATGTAATTTATACAGCATATACATATATCTATACTACACTGAGGGATGGGTGGGGGAGGATGTACTTGGTGATTGGGGGTAATTAAAAGAATGGCCACCAAACGCATCATGAAGTCTTCCACTTTCCAAAAGTTCGCCAGAAAATCTGTTTATGGCTGAAAGAATGTTGACAGGATAAAACCACAAAGGGTATTATCGATTTATACAACACCAACGAGAAACTTCATCATGATTTTAAGACGATAGAATTCAGATTTCCCGCACCTTATGACATGATGTAGAAACACCGAAGCAACTAGTCCATGTTTGCCCAATGGTTTTATTTAAAATTGTATCATTATTAATTTTCAGAGATATTTATACTTCTATACTAGCGCTATTTTGTTCCCCTATAGACTAAAGTAAATTAATAAGCATGCCGTGACGTCAAAGGTGGCTGGTTGCTATAGGAGCCCATGTGCACTAAAAAAATGTTACAAATTCGGTAAATACATCATAACATTAAGTTAATCCTGATTGATTTATTGTCACTGTGGTTTCTGTTAGCAAAAGATCGAATATCAGTAATGCGAGTAACTCCTTGGCTTCATTTTCTTTTTCTTAGCAAAAATGATCGAAATATTAGTATTTCCACGTAGCCTTAACATTATAACCAAAAAAAGTAATATATGCTAAATGATTTACGAACATGGCTATGGGAATTCATGTTTGGCAGCTGGAGTGCTCCTTTATCTTTTCCAGAATGCAAATCGTGGCTATATTTTTCAGAAGATGCTTCGGAAATTTCCACTAAAATGAGCTTAAACAGTGTCTTTACAGTATTTCTGATAATACTTTTTTTTTAGAAAAACTTTGTTGTTGTTACCCTTGTTGCACTACTGTTGCCTGAGCACATGTCATGCAAGTTGCTGTATGTTTTCACATCTACATGTACAGCAACATATTTAAAGAGTAAATTATTCTAAATTAGTCTGACTGATACACTTTCCTGAATGGCATCCTCAATCTCTACTGTATGTGATTGTAACTGGTTAATTGACGAATATTACAGAAAATTTCCGAATAGTTTACCATTAGAGATTGCCATACATCATATATACATACATATATATTTTAATATACTTTAGCACGGTTAAGTACTTTGAATTAAAAAATATTCCATACTACAAACCACAAAATGAAAGAAATAGTCAATTGTTTGTTGCAACACTGCCTAAAAATGTACCAATAGCTAGGCACAAATAATTTATTAATACAAAAGCATCGTTAACGGCAGGGTGTATATTTAATCGACAGTTTAGTAACCCACGTTTAAACGGGGAATGAAACAATCAGCCAAGAGAGTCTTATAGAAAAATTTAATCAAGTCTAAGCACAGTTAAGTCAATGTTTGCATTTTCCTCGAAAAGTTAAATCTTTTCCAATATTCAGCCAAACACACACGCATGCATATAGAATAAAAGGCCAATCAATAAATTCACCGATTTTGCTCAACTTCATCGGTTTTGATAAAAATCTGTATTATCAACCACTGACGTCGTCATTATCGACAAAGCAAATACAAAAAAAAATTGGATGTACTAGTTTTCGAATTAAGAATCTGTTCAGTCCTGCGATGTTATTATAAAGGAAATGAATCGTCAATTTGCAAGACGAAACAGGCTTAATGAAGTCAATTTTTCTAGCACTTTTAGATTACAATTTCTACATTAAATGTTAGCTCAGGAAATTACTTTGGGATTTGAAAACTGAGATCAAAAATTTTACGATGTTTTCTCGCCTAATGATCGCACTAAAAGTTGGCACCGATGATGGCAAGATACGTCCCTATTAATTTTACGATCAAAACCGAGAGTGGGAAACCTAGCAAAAATAAAGAGAAAACTCGACAAAAGAACTCATAATAATCGCAAAAAAAGCGAGGGAAAAAAATGATTCCGAAAATAAACGTTTTACAACTTAGGGACTTGGAAGGAATAATAAAAAGCTTCATTAATTAAAAGAAATTTAATTAACTTTCAAAAAATTACTCAATAATCGAAGAAAGCGTGCGCCTATATATATGCAGTATATGGATTCAGTATACTCGAAGGACAAATGGTATAGCTATCTTGATATTTTCGATACTGCAGTTTGAAAGAATTATTTCGTAGCATTTTTTAAGGTTCTACTACAGTATAATAAATTCCTTAATCCGTGAGGCTGGTAACACCGGTCGTAGACACTTGTGTCAATCTGTGCACACGGAGATGTTGGTCACAACATCGTAGAAGACTTAATTAACTCATTTTTAACCTGTGATAACTGTTAACATGTTGTTTTATACTTGTTAAGGATAAACTGTTAATGTTACAACAGTTTGTGAACAAAATACAATTTTCATTCATCAATTGTAGCTCTAAATGTTGCGAATCAAAAACTTAATTACATGTAGGTTAATCCCCTACAGGCTTCACCCTCTGGCGGTGTATGAGCAAAACACTGCAACACCTTTAATGCTGAAATGTTTTAAAAATTTGGTTCAAATGTTCAGTTTCTGGAGTAATTGTATAATAGCCATGTAGGAATTCCATGCTAATGTCTAATTTGCCACCAGGGGTTGCTGAATCCGAATATTTAATAATATGCCCAACAATATAATAAGCATGTAATTGCGAAAATTCATGTAAATTATGGTACCCTCATCTTGTTTGTATAAGCATCACAAATCAATTTAACTGGGTTCCTTCCTGTCGGCAAAGGACCTTGAAGATTCTGATGATTTGTGAGATTTCCTTAGTTTAAACCAAAAATTTTGCAATCATTCAGTTTAGTTTCACAAAAATGTCGAGCCGCCACCAGAGGGCTCTGCATCCATGCAGTGCAACACCGACGCCGGTACACATCTGCATCTTGATCCATCACCCGAAACATTTACAAATGTATCATTTCTTATAAATTAGGCTAATAATCTCGTGGGACGTAGATGGAAAAGAAAAATGTCAACATGCAAGAGAAAGTAGCACCATTTTTCAAAATCCGAAAATAAAAATCAGTTGTTACCGAAACGAGGAGAAAAAAAAAAAAAAAACAGCCAGGGGTGGACACTTTTTTTTTTGTGGAGTAATGAGCAAACAGCAACTGACAAATCGCCCAACTATTCCCGTCGATTTTCAAGGGTTTGAAGAGTTATACTTGGCAAAAAGAGCAAGAAATAGTCAGAGCGAGTATTATTAGTTGAAATGAGGGTCTTTATAATATATATCCGAAATGCGACGGAATTTCGTTTCCCCTCGCGTCTTGGATGGAGTAATTCTTTCAGCTTATGCCAAAAAGTAGAGGAATTTGCCCAAAATAAAAAGACCAACAACAACAACAAAAAATAAGGAAAAAGCCGCTAATGCGTTGTTGTTAAGAGCGCTCATTCCAAAGACAAATTCTCCAACTTAAATGTTAAAAGTGCTTGTTTCCAAATAATGCCCCGAAATAATGCTTCAGCCCCAATTCATCAGGTACCACGCCAAAATAAATTAGGACTGCTGTTCATCAGACCACCGAGTTGCAATGCAGTGCGAGACTAATGTACTCGTATATCTATCTTCTTTTTTAGTATAATGTAGATTCCCAAAGTTCCAAGGAAAATGTGTTCAGTTTGTGGAAAATTACCTACATGCAGTACCAATTTTACTGCTGAAAGTTTGAGTCCAGAAAATAGGGCCAACTCTTATGTATCCCAAAAAACAAATACGTGAATCCATTTACAAAATACATCCATTAAAAAAATTCTTATAAACAAAAAGCAATTGTCATATTTTAGAAGAATGCTTCATTCATTCCATGCATTTTCTTTGTATAAACATGGAAAATACACCGACGGAAACTACTTATCCTAATGCATGCAGTGTCGCGTTATACATACCTAGTACGATGCATCAACATTGATTTATTACATGTTATTAAAAGTAAACGAACTTTTATTTTAGCTTCCAGCAAATATCATCAAGAGAAAATTTCGCGGAAACTTTCTTTATGCACAAAAAAATACGTGCTATCACGGTCTACTACCATACATGAACAGTAAGTGTATATATAAAGCCATTGACGTGGCAATGTGTTTTTATTTATTTTCTCAAGAATTTCAAAGATGTGTGTTGCCTTCAAGCACGGATACTAAATCGTTTGTTACCACGTAACGAAGGGTCGTTACTCCACAAATCAGTCAAAACATGGGTGTTCAAAAAATCAATAAAAACAACGTTTCTTTCCTATAGCGTCACCTAGTAAATCCCATGATCCCATGGGAATCGCCTAGGCAGGCAGACAAACCGCCTAGAGTAGAAGAAGAGACAACGTAATGGGTTTCCGGGTCACAACCAGGAAGTCATTAAGATCAACGGGATTCAAGGGCGTTTCGCTATGGACATGCCCTGAAAGGACCTTGGGAAAAGCCCCTCCGATTCTTTGGTGCACTAGGTTACAGCTGACGAGGAAAGCAATGCATGGGGAAGTCAGATTCTAAGCAAAAGAAAGATATATGGCTGTGTTGCCCCAAACAAGAATTTTAACTGAGTAATTATAAATGTTGATTAACTGTAATTAGTGAACTTAAATTGGTGTATTTTGGCATCGATCCTGGTGAAAAAAAAAACAATAGAGATAACTATTAGTTTCTATTGTTATTTGGACACTTTATTGGTTTTAATTGTTTTCTATGGTTCCTGTATTGACTTCTATTGACTTCTATGCTTTAGCTGTATTGACTGAACAATTGAAAACAATTGATAACTATAGAAAGCAATTGAAACCAATAACGCTGTATCCAATAGCGGTGTTTTCCCCAACAAGGAGGGAATAAAAAATTCGGGGAAAAAAAAAAAAAATCGAAATCAATAAAACCAATAGAGATTTTCTATTGATACCAATAGAAAACAACGTTACAAATAACAATAGAAATCTCTATTGTTTTTTTTACCAGGGTTATGTCAAAGATTTTTAGCCAGATTAATTCCTACAAGCTAAGGTTATGATATTTTGTTTTCTAATTAGCCTGAATGTCAGTTCAGCACCTCCTAGTGGAATATGCAAGCTGTGTACCAGCCTGGAAAATCGGGATATTGCTTGAACATGTGTTAAATACAAGTTTATGCTTAAATGTCCTGTCTCGTCAGGAAATTTTTGTTATTCAGAAAAATTCTAAGTAAATAAAATTTACTTGTTTTGTATACATAAATATTGTGTTAATTAGCAATATGAGGGGTTCTTGAAAATTTATGAAATGAACCTTGGAATCTTTGATATACACTTAATTTTTTTTTTCCAACAAATGTAATCAACACACTGGTATTATTCTGCAGCATTTTATTCATAATTATCTCAACCCTTTATTTCAAAAGGGTTTAGAGTAGTAAAAGGGGTGTGGACCCTGTTGAAATGCCATGCTGAAAGCCTATATGGCACCGGGGGTGGCGAACTGAAAGAAGGTTAATCCCAAATTAAGGATTTTATTATGATAGCATTGAAAAAAAAGTAAAGCGCTGATGATTTATGCATTATCACGATATTTAAGTTCGATTAAATCGAAACTAAACGAAGTAGTTCCCATTTTAAGACCATTTTCAATGGAGAAATTGTCATTTAATCCTACGTATGTATGTGAAAATATTTCATGAATGTGGATATTTTAGTGGTAGATCTCAGTGGTGGGTATAAGCTTGCTTGTAAAGGGCGTTAAAGCAACTAAACGCATTTTTCTTGCAAGGAGGCAAACAACTTAATTTAAGGAATGCCATATCGACCCTCGTGATCTTTTAGCTTTTATAACAGTACAACATGGGCGACGTTTCACGAAATTGCCTACGATGTCCATTGAAACACAGGCTGTGTTCGCTCATTTAATGACTTGGCAAATCCGAACAATTTTAGTTAATACAACAAAAAACCATCATGCATTAAATACAAGATGGTGTCGTCACTGCAAATTCGTTACGGATAATAAGATACTCGAATTTTCTGCTCCACTTTATAGAAACCTCTTTAGCGTATAAACACATGAATTTGGCCTGGGTCCATCAAACTTTTTTTTGTCTTTTAACTTAATTTCTGTTTTATTTTTTCTCAATAATTGGGCAATTTGGCATAGGAAAGCCATCGTTACCTCCTTCCTGTTTGCACGAGCGCCATAAACAAAAGGACAAGAATCTGCTTGACATTTTAGGCTTCTTCCCCAGAGCGTGTACAAGAACCGTATAGGGTTTCTATATTAAGACTTCAATCACCATCCACGTAAAGTAATTGCTCCGTGCTGGAAAAATAACAACAAACATAAGTTTCACCTGTTTTCTGAGCTACTTATACTGACTGACTAGAGGATGCCATTTCGGACCGCCATTTTTTAGGAGTCGGGAACTTCTTTTTTTCTTTCTAAATGCACATAATCTAGCATTTTTGGGGGAAATCTTTCAAAGAGCTCCATTTGCAATAGCTCGACTTGATATATCAGCGTGTGGTTGTACTTACAAATTACAAGCAATTTCCGTGACACTGGAAACCGCCAAAAATACGCCGTGTACAAACATCAACGAGGAAAACGATAAGCCAAACGAGTAAACCTTGTTATATTAGAACCAGCCAACTTCTAAACTTTAGAATCTCGTTTTTAGAACGGTTATCTAATAAGGCCACTAACACATGGCAGGAAATGTGAAGATTATTATTTGCATGATGACACTCTGTGACTTACGTAACTCTAAAAATATTACTTGTCAGGATACAAAGGGGTCTAAACATTATTAACATTGATTTAACATGCTGTCTCATGTTTAAGGGGCTCACTTCATCAGGTCAGGAGCCCATTTGCCATAGAACAAGTTGACTCCCTGGCCTTTGCCAGTCTTCCGCTGGACGACATTCTATATTTTGATGACTTAATTAGGTCGATGGTCTACACAGCAGCCTATACAGAGAAACTACGGCGCTCAATACAGTTGACTGTGAACAGTAGCGCCCTCTTCGATTCTCAAGGAAAGAAGTTTTAAGCTGCTTATAGAAAATATACCATCCTTTTGTATCACATATTAATTTTACAAAAACATGAACAAAAGCATTACAAAGTTTTCTGAAAGCGCACAATGTTGTTGTGAAAAATGTTCATGAAATTAATTAAACTTTTACAAGAGAAGGAGGAGCATGTAAAAGTTAGTCACGAGTACATGACTAAGTTATAATCATGATATGATTCTACCATAAAACCCGGTTGATGCCAAAATCATGAATCGCGACAATGACATAAATTTCCAGCAAACAGAAAAACGTTGTTTTTTTGCCAGGAATCCAGTTTCAAAAACGGCTTCTCCAATAAAGCAGCAGACCTAGCTAGTACCGGCTCTAATAATAGAATTAACAAGTTAAGTACCAACAAATGTCAGCAGATGTTTGATATGGAGTAAAACAAAAGAAACTCGAATAGACGTGTGTTTATATAGCCAGTTAAAATTCCGAGAATAATACGTACAGTTCCCCCCAGAAAATTCTCGCATGGCGTGCACATATATATACTACGAGGGCCATATAATCCGAAATAAACAACTTATTTGGTAAAATAAAAATAAATAAAACAGCATTAAAAGAGCGATTAAATTGTGCTTTTTTTGTTTTTTTCGCTGACGCCCACAAGACGTGTCCTTTAGTTTTGGGTATCGTATACGTGCGACACACGGAGGGAATCAATAATTCTGACAAGTATTCATCATGTCAACGCCATTATTAATCACCTAAATGCACGTGGTGCAGTGAAGGGGACTGGAAAGGTGGAGAGGTTTCCAAAAGTCGCCTCCAAGATTAATAGCAGAAAGCAAGGTTTTCAGTTCCAGATTTGCATGCTGAGACGATACAAATTGATGGCATCCTGTTGGTAATTTCGTTATTATTAATACACGACTATATCGTGGTGAAAGTTAACAAGCTGTTCGCTTTTAAACCTTTGGATGCTTTTGAAATATTACGAAGATTATTAAAAAAAAAATAAAGCTATATCCGTTCGGTAGATAATATTCAACACCACCATTTAAAGAAGAAAATAATATAATAACCGCATGTGTTCTAAACGTCATGTGTAATTATTCTGTCTATTTGCCTGCCAAAGTCATTTCCAATACAATTTTTGATGTTTGGCAAACAATATCAGATTTCGGTAAAGCATCAATATCAATAACTTGCTCACCATGAAAAATCCTATCATTATGGTTGGAATTCGTTTTCATTAAAATTTGTTTAATTATTCACTTAATTTAATAATATTCTTCGAATATGCCGTATGGTCTATTATAATAAAGTTAATTTTAGTTAGCATATACTGTAAGTAAAGCCGGGTCTCCACCAAGAGTATCATTGAGTATGAGTTAGAAAACCAAAACAAAAAACAAAAAACACAAACCGA
>JAQGBW010005673.1:0-11663 GCA_034698625.1 Julus scanicus
TTTCGCCACCAGCGACACTAGCGCCACCTGGTGGCAGAATTTGGAACTTTACGCCGTATAGGTGCTGTATACTACTCTCGGTACATGTACATTTTCTCATTTAAATAAGTGCGATGTGTTATTCATGAGTCGATATTTGTGGCCCTCTTCTTTTAAATATGTCAAGTACTGACTGTGAGCATATGCATCGATAACCCATATGCATATTCAGATTAATTCACATAAACATTCACGGTCATAAACCAAAAACGCAAGTGGGTGGGCACAAATAAAAAAACAAAAAAAACTAGGTAGGGAAATAAAAACATTCCTCTTCCCACCATATAGTCTTTCGCAAACTTGAATTTCAGAACAGAAAAAACGAAAGAAAAAGTGCCACGAATCTCCTAAAAACTGCAAATCATATGTATTCTTTGAAGCTTTTTTTGGATCAAAGGTCAATTGACTCAGGGTGGATCCAGGATTTTCGAGTAGGAGTGGCCCTCTTATGGAGTGTGAGGACCTCCTCTGAAGAAAATTGAGCTCTTAAGAGCTTATAAAGGCAATTTGGTGTGAATTTAAGTGACATTTAAAACAATAGAAAACTCTTCAGAGGGAAGGGCAGGCCATTGCAGTTAAAATTTTACCATGACATAATCTTGATTTGTGGGAAAATAATTTTTGCAATGAAATTGAATGTGCAGACCTACACCCAGTGTTTAGAAGATAATCATTGGCATGTGTAAGCCACTACATGTAAGACTGGGAGGATGAATGCCCTTTTAACAATCTTATCGTACTGATAAGCAGCCCAGTAATTTAATGGCCAGACTTGTGTGCCTGCCTTTTGGCTAGACTTTTGGAAACACGACGGAAAACCAAAAATTATTCAAGTCGAGGGTTTTAATAATGGGAATCACTCATTGTGGCCTACAGCAGATCACAATTTTAATAGAACAAAAAAAAAAAAACTACGACTGTAAATGTCCTAATAAATCCTTTTTAGGTAAAAGCATAGTCAACAATCATCTACACTGCTTTATAATCATACAGGAATCAAAAAATCCTGCTGCAATTCAGGAAGGTGATAACTTATTTTTTTAAACATGTTTTCAAGCAGTCGTATAAAAATGAGCACCAAGGGCAATGAAACAACTACTCGAATGTTTTATGTTGGTTATGAATACCGCAAAATTCCAAATGTGCTATTTATTTAATTCAAGTGTCCTTGATGTTCCGCCATGTTTGCGAATAACATAGTACATTTCCTAGTTTTTGGCAAGCATGAATAATCAGCGAAATCAAGAGTAATTCATCTGTGAATTTCGTAGGCTAAACAAATTAACCTCATGTGTCAGAAAGTGAAATTTACTGTTTAAAGCAGATAAATTTAAGAATACCATAAATCGTGAATCCTTTTGAAAATGTAAAAACATCTAAAGTGAATCGTAAACTAAACTTCTAGAAAGACAAACAACGAACATAACATTGATGTACATGTCTAATATGTATAATACGCATGTATATGTACAAAAAGTATAAGGACAAGAACAAATATTTATGTTATGTATGAAAAATCACAGCTGTACAATACAGTAATAGAAGCTTTCACTAGAAGTAGTTTTAAAAAGCTAAATAATGTATACAAAATATGCTACATCTGTGAAATGGATATAAAGAGCCTTATTTTTGTTTCTTTGATAACACACAACCTCATCCAATGTTGAAAACTTTGATAAAAGGAATAAATTGAAGAACATCATTCAACACTTTTTTTTCCTGTATCATATCAACATTTCAAAATATTCGGTTGATTTTCTATGGCTACTTTTTGAGTGTTGTCAATCAAAGTACCAATTTTATCTAGTCTTAATACTTGTGTACACTACTTTGAGTAGAAAAGGTATAGCTTTAACATAGTAAGTATTATCTTGAGATATAATATCACACATGCTGTTAAAAACAGTCCATGTTTAGGTTATCTCAAACTTAGGCTTTTGAAACTACTATCAAACAAGAAAAATTGATAAATATGCTTGTAGACATATGTACTACTATTTCGTAAGGTTTTTTATAAGGTACGGCTATGATTGCTTACTGGTCTGCAAGTGTCATATTAGAACTCGATATATGTTGCAAAAAACTAACAATATTAAATATTTAAAAAAAAATTGCAATAGCTCTAATTCATCCAGCAAAAGTCGATGAAATTCAGTTAGAAAATGAAATGAAAAAAAAAAAAATTCATCCATAGACTTTAAACACGAAACTACATAAAAAATTCCTGGAATCGGAATAGATTACAGAGACTACATTTCTTGTAAAATACCAGTTTCACGTCTTTTTTTCTTCTTTAAATTACAGATGAAGTGATCATAGAATAGCCGTATCTTATCTTTTATGCATTTTTCACTACCTTTTTTTCACCTATTAAACGTGTTTGACAATCGTCATTTTTTTTTCTTTAGAAGGAGAAGAAGAATAAAAAAACAGTTGTTTGAGATATGTTCATCCAACCCGAGCAACCATCGACTTCAATCCGACTTCTAAAACATGCACCCGAGGCTGTCAAGATTAAAAACCATAAAACCAGAATTTACTGCTGATTTCAGCCCAAATTACAGCCTGAGGCATTTAGCGATAGGCTCACATTTTCGTGATTTTTTTTGTGTGGAGCGAAAGGAAGTTCTACCTATTAAAAAGGGCCCTTTAAAAGAACGAAGTAGTGCATCTGAGAGTTGAGAGTAGCAATGGAAAACAATTAGGGGCAGGTTAACCGACCTTTGTGTGAAGTATGTCCACAGCATGGAACGTAGAGGCCATTGACGTCGTGGAGTAGATGCACAAAAAAGCACAAGAGTACACAAAACCTCAACGAAGTGCTCGGACGAATATTCGGAACCGAGATGTGGATTCCACGATCTCGTTGTGATGCCATTGTTACAGGAGCGTTATTTCGGAGGTGCGCGTTATGGCGAGGACCGGACGACTGTTGTAGCAGCAGCAGCTTCATCGGGGTACAAAAATTATGCCAATTCTTGAAAATTGATTTCTGCGATTGTCGACGACGTTCGCGAAGTAATTTCGCAATCACAAATCCAATATCGAAAAGCACGGAACGACGAGGAAAGATGTGTAGGCAAGGAACCCTTCAAGTCGATTTTCAACACATGCAAATATTCATTTTGCACTTGAATAAAAAGTTACGACAACCATCGACCGGGAGGGCAAACACCATCCTCCTTGAGCGGCATGGCGAACCTCGAGGAAACCCGGTGAATCCCACGTTTTATGGCGTGAAATGGATGGAAAACGCGAGACCCGAACCACGATCACAGCTTTCCCTTCCTACGGCTGCCAACGACTGCGCTCAACAAAAAAGCAGCAAGAATGCAGCGGCCGCTAACAAAGATCTAGCTCGGTACAAAGCCGGCCACGAAAATCAATGCAGCCTTGCATGCGCGTTTTTGCCAAGGAGCACAGCCTTCGAAGGCATGTTCCTCAATGTTCACGTGTGGCATACCTACAATCTTCTGTATACAACCAATCGTTCCAGAAATTTTAAATTATACTTCAACTTGGTCGCCTTGGTGACTGCGCAGAAAATGGTCAAACTGAAACCATTTTAACTATAATTCACACATGACACCGCCGAAATATGTCTTACATTTTAATGAATGTAAAGTGAATGGAATTTCTAATTGAAATTGACGTATTTATTACATTTTAAATTGCTTTAAACACTGTAATTGTTGTATAGAATCAATTTGTTTAAGAAGATATATACGGTAAGATGTGCAGAAACGATTTTCAAGAATAATTCCAGATTTTCAAGGCTGCTGGACACCCTGCTGTGACATCTCTTCAACCACTTCTGATATTAACTTAAAATTGGATAAGCATGTCACGATACCATTTAAAAGCCCCGATTAAAGACTATAAAAAATACTCGTCGATTTATTAAAACGTTTTACTTATTGATAGCCCTGGGAAATATTTCATTATTAGTTTTTTTCATAACATCAAAATATCGATATTACTTATACTGGTCTTTAACACGGCAATCTGCAATAAATGATTATCAATTTCTAAGTAATTATTTACCAAAAAAAATGACTGTTTGTCGTACTTTAAAACCACAAACGAGTTTACAATTCAATTTAAGGTTTTTATCTTAAATTACTACCACGATCTAACAAATAATTCATTTATCTTAAAAGCACAATAAACTAACAAATGGAAAATATTGGAAATCGAATTCCAGTGAGTACTCCACTCAAACGAGTCGTAAAACCCAATAAACCTGTAATACTTAAAATGTAACTCCTGGTTATAATTACCATTATTCTAATTTCAGTAACCAGTTTTTGTGATATAGATAACTTTAATGCTATTTTTAATGAGGTATTGTTTCATAAGATAGCAATCCTCTAAACGAGTCAGTACAAAATGGCTACAAAATCCATTCTATTATTCTATCTTTGATATCGATGAATTACGTATTATATAGCACCGCTAAGATAATGGGGCTTGAGAACAAATATCTGACATCTTAATCGATGTTTAGCCTTTGTATCAGGTGATCTTACAGTGCTCATATCTATAACAGAAGTACAATATAATACATTTCTGGCCTACCTTAGACAGTCAAATATTCAGAATATGGACAAACATGAAAAAAATACATTTACTAGCATGCGTTTGTTTTATCCAGAAACTGTATCTACAAAACTCACGTCCCTTCATTCACGTATATAATACATAGAAAAATACAGAAAATATTTGCAACCCAACAGCATGGCAACAACGTTAGACGGTATGCATATCATCTTTCAAGTTTGATTTTGCATTCTTCAGCTATTTGAAAAATCAAATCAAAAATCACTAAAGTACATGTCTCTTTTCCACGAAAACATTCCTGATATCGTTGTTGTATCTACTAGACATATAGCTGATCTGATACTGAAAAACAACTGTATACCACCAAGCTTTCTAGGATGTCACCAACAGGAAACTCATTGGTAAGTGATAATTTTCACACAAAAAT
This sequence comes from Julus scanicus, assembly GCA_034698625.1. Classification (NCBI taxonomy): domain Eukaryota; kingdom Metazoa; phylum Arthropoda; class Diplopoda; order Julida; family Julidae; genus Julus; species Julus scanicus. The sequence continues at coordinate 5,027 of JAQGBW010005673.1, forward strand.
AAGCACATAGTTTGTTCATGGTAATATAGCTGCTAATGGCAGAATAATTTCTGTACATAGCTCTAAAGCATTCCATCGTATACACCGAACTAGAGAAAGTATAATGGAAGAAGTCCTTGCTGTGACCCAAAAATGTGTTTTTGCAAAGCATCCTGCACAACTACTTCAGAGGGGAGGTGTAATGGAAGAAGAGGGGGGGATTGGAAATGGACTGGTAAAAGCGACCATACCGTGGCAGCTGTATCGCAAGAGACTAGGCTAGGGAGATAAGCACAAAGAAAAGCCTCCATCGAACCTGACAGCCCTGCTACCTCAACAAAGCTTTTGCCCCCCCTCGAAAAATGCTGCTTTGACGGCTTTTTTCTCTCTCTCCTACCGATACGTTAGGTTATCACCGGACTCACGCAAGCTAAAGCGAACAATGGACTCAATACTCGCTTTTGGAATTGACTGCGAACCTGGAGCAGGCAAACGATTAACCGCTCTGCATGATAATGTATTCTCCAGGCTGAAGAAAGCAATTAGTTTGGCATTGGAAAAGTCGTCAATACGCAGGTACTGCTTTTTTGTGTTAAAACGGGTTAACGCTTACAACGTAAACATAACAGTAGAAGCCAGGCAAAAGGTGTACACAGCAGCAAGCAAGCAAGCAGCTCACAAGATTGATTACAAAAAGTAGTTTTTACACACATAGAAAGGTCCCTGTTGGGAGGAGAACACGAATCGAAATGACGAAGAAAAAAAAATCATTTATCCATCACCCCATGAAAAATGGATTTAGGATTGTTACATTCCCCTTTTCACACTTGGAATCATGAAGTCCAGAATCTCACATTCGAATGAATATCTACGATTGAATAATGCGATTTGCACGCTTTAAACACTCATTTTCTCAGAATATTGCCAGACAATTCGTAAAAACGAGTCAATTAAGGTACCTGGCACCGTAAAGTCACGAGCGTGAGTTACACATGAATTTCCATTTATTGGACAAACGTACGTTTCTTTAGAATTGCATGTGGTAAGGCAATTTTCAAATGGTGCAGTGTACCGTTAAGGGTCTACAGGTGTGCAGCAGACGTTATTTTATCTAAATCGTGATTTTTCTTAATTCCATGGAGAAAATGAGATTGAACATATCCTTAAAAACGTATGGTTTGCCTTGAGTTGAAAAAAGTTAAAATACAACTCTTATGTTACTTGCTTATAGCATCGTCTCTCATTTTTTAAATAAAATAAAGAATAGTCAGGTTTTGAACAAAACATTCTGCTCTACGATGAAACATTAATGGTTTTTGTTTGTTTGTTTAGAAATGGTGAATAGAAATACCATCCAACAAAGTACGCTACAAACATGTGGTATTTTGAACGTATATAGGTGTAATCTCTAAAGATGTATCACTTTCCCAAGCATGACTACGTCAATAATAAGGTTAGTAAACACGACAGATGACGAGGAAAATATACCATCCGAACTATTATTCAATATCTTATAGAAATAAATCTACAAATGCTTTGTATACAAGCAATTCTTCTTTTGAATACAGTTTCTTTTTGCAAAGAAATTTGTTTAAAAGAATACGACAACCAGGTGCACAAGAAGCATCATTACACAAACAGTAGGGAAATGAGGAGAGATGATGTTATCCTTTCATCAACATAAAACTGCAAGCAATATAAAGAAAGAAATGCTAATCATGCGATTTCATTATAATTAGAAACAGTATAGGCCTTCGTCGTGTAAACTTTGCAAAAACGAGTGCCTCGCTGAAGATTGGCCCAGTTTTCGACATACAATATACTGGTCTAAGGTAAAATGTTAGCCAAAGATAATACCATTTGCGAAACTGCATTAGAAATAAAATATTTGTTATAATACCTCAGTCGCAAATTTATATAAAATAATAAATAATTTATTCGAAGTGTCCTAACACTAGCAAAATGTGTCCCACGAGTGACCTGTAGAAAATAACAGCTTCACTTACAAGTAGTAGTACAAGTATCGAGTAAATTAAAATTTGATCATGTTTTCAGTGACCTAGTGCATATAAGACACTTTTTTTAATTTGAAATTCAGAATCGTTCAAGTGGAAAGTAAACACCTAACTTTATTTTTATACTAACCAAGTTCGGTATTATAGAACAAATTTTCAAGTTAGGTGTTTACATAAGATTTAAAGTCGCCAACATGATACATTATTAACTGCGAATTCAACTTTGCAAAAATAAAAAAATCTTAAGTTTCAATCAATGGAATTTACAGAAGCGCGTAATAGCGAATCCGCAGTAAATACAGCGTTCAAGATCTTTATAAGTCAGTTCTTCAGTTTTAAAAAAACCTACCAAACCTTGCTCCAACGTACAGAAACTGAAAAAGAAGACCACGCAGTAAAGAAATCGCCGATTCTCCTGGAATTCGCAACTACATGGTCCAATTATCGCTAATGGGCTGCGCTCTCAAGAACATTTTTGCAATCTTATCTTAAGCGAATTCTACTCTGACAATGATCGCTGGCTCAGCGCCTCCTCTGACAATTAACGACAAATGCAATCGGTGGCAGTCGAGGAAAATGAAGCCTTTCACTGGCTCTGATTTTTTTTTATATACTTTTCACTATTCCATGTCATCATGAAACAGTCACATCGCAATGTATACACTGCGCATCATCACAATGTCATCATCATCCTCCCACTCCAAAACGCCTGCCTTCTGCGGTGCCTCGCATTAATCTGAAATTAATTAACCAACGGCAATCCGTCTAAAGGTGACAATTTCAGCATTATTTTCTTCCGTGTCAATAGATTTCACCTAGCTGCCGGATAACGAGCTTATGATGAAAGCAGATGTCGAGGGTTTCACGCGGCGAGAGCAAATCCGCCAACCAAATTTTAAACTAATTTTCTTTCGTGGAAAAGTCAATTTTAATGACCTTCCTTGAGCACACTGCCATATCGCAAATCCTCGTGTCATGGAGATTCGTCGTTGGGAATGCACATACAGAGAACGGTACGAGGGGTAGAAATAAAAGCACTCCACGGATTATTAATTTCGATATGTCAGCAGCGGACGTGGCAGCTTAACGGATCAATACAAAGGCTGATCGAGTCAATCAGCGCCTCATTTTGATAAAACCACCGCAGCAATAAACGCGTGCGGCTCGCTTATCGCATTGCGATGCACGGCTGCACCAACATTCCCAAATTAATTTCTGGTCTTGCAGCTAGCATGGTTCTCCTCATTAATCGCTGGAAACTGCGAGCAAATTGAAATTCCAACCGACAAATCCTATACCTCGAAGATTGCGAACACGCCATGATTTTCGTTCGACATCAAATGCACCGCTCGTTACAATTGGCTCTTGTGCAGTAACGAGTATAACTGCAATTGGCTTGGGTTCAATATTGTATTGCAGAACCTATATAAGTAGTCAAAAGTATAGTTGAGCCACTCTGGTGAAAAAAACAATAGAGATTTCTATTGTTTTCTATTGGAATCAATAGCAAATTTCTATTGGTTTTATTGGTTTCAATTGGTTTCTATGGTTTTCTATTGTTCAGTCAAACCAGCTAAACCATTTAAGTCAATACAGGAACCATAGAAAATAATTAAAATCAATAAAGTGTCCAAATAACAATAGAAACCAATAGAAATCTCTATTGGTTTCTATTGGTTTTTTTTCACCAGGGCAAGCTAGTTTGGAATGCTTATGCACATTGGTTGGATAAACGTACCATTCTGGACTAACGTTGGCCTAACCTCACCTATTCAAGCCAACCTGAAACCTTCTTACATCTATTTGCCTTAATAACACCACAAATTCCTGCAATATGGATGGTATATATCGTTTAGCCGGCATTTTGGCGACCGAACAGAACATAAGAAACGCTCAGCCAGTTACTGAGGTCGCTCTTATATCACAATAATAAGAATGATAATTTCACTACTTTAAAGTCACGTGATGCCGTCGGCAACAAAATAACGTCCAACCCATACGGACAAAACAATGGACCTTATTCAGATTTTACGTATATCATCAGGTTTTCTAAGCAATCCCAAGTTTAATTTTTAAGAGTTTGGTTGGCAATCTTCACCATACATAGAAACTCGGATAAATGTTCTCAATCTTTTGTGCAGTTAATCGGATTTTGAAACGCCTATTTCCATCAAATATAAATATATTTTGCCATTCGTTTTCCACGTGAGACGTTATATACCTTAAGCATACCCTGAGCCAAATATACGTTGCGGTTGACGAAATCGCCTCCGATGTCAAGAATAAAAACCGCCATTATTTGCGGTGGTATTAGTTTTGACCTCCGTCTAGGCATCAAAAATGTGGAAATTATTTTCGGGTTCGCAATACGCCTCGAATGTAATCCAGAAGATATAGCCTCGTAATTAAAATAGCGACGCTTTCGTGTGCTTATTTCATCGCAAAATTGTTCACGACCCTAAGTGCACCACGCAAAAGATGAACGAGAAAATTATACAATTGAGTTAGATTAGAAGGGTATATACACCAATGGGTAAATGATGGCCCATATTTTGTCTCAACTTGAGCGTGCGTGTATATACGGATTGAAATACTGTTCATCAGATAACCCAAGAGGTCTGGCCGCTCCATTTTGGACCAAATGTGTTTAACCTTAACGATTACCGTGTATTATCTAATATCTTTCAAGATAAATCAAATGCCCTCAATGCCGCTGCCAGCATCTACAGGGTGTGTGTTCAAACCGCTATTTACTTTGCCAAACATGGATGAAATATTCAACTCATTGGGCATATACCTTCACGTAGGTGACTGAACTTGCCCTTAACGGCTAAAAAGCCAAAGAAATGCCATCAAAAGATTAAAGTTGCCTACTTGTACCCAATACATCCTAAAAAAAACCTGTACAAAATTAAAATACCAGAGTAAAACAGCTCGAATTTTGCTTCCAAATTCACAAATTTTCCTAGCAATAGGAAAGTGGTGCCTACATCCCATGACTTTGACATGTAGGCACCACTGTAATATATATTTTACAAAAATACAAATTGCAGCAAAATCAACTTCACTTAACAAGCAGTAAATAGAAAAAAACATATTTGCAACCACACGCTAAGCACAAAGAGTTAATAATTTAGAAGGAACTCCCAATACTTTCAGGTTTAAAAAAAGGTGTGAAATAATTAATTAATAAGCAGACGTTTAATGGCAATCGGCTTAGTTGTCTAAAGATAAAGAGGCTGACATAAATTCCATGCAGTAACATTCAGACCCACATGCCGGGCAATTCGTTATTGCCCAAGTGATTTTCGATTAGATTTTCTGAGAAACCCTCCTGATTAATTACCCCATTAAGTAAAATGTGAAAACCTTAAGCCTACGAGCCTAAGAAGGGAACGAAACCCCGCACCCTCGGCGCAGTGGAAAGGCATTAAAAATCTTTTAAAGGTAAATATCATGTGCATCGTTAATTTTATTGCTATATAAATTACGAGCTAGAAGAAGTTAATAAATTTGTTGAAAATATTGATGAAAGCTTCAAGATGCTAGTGAAAGCAAGAAAGAGAAAAATATTCAAGCCCTAGGACTAAACCCTTTAGAAAGATAGGAAAAGCTTAATTCTCTTAAATTCTTAAATATGTCTTGGGGTCTTTGTAAACCAAAATTTGCAATTATGCATGCTGTTGACGCAGGTGAAAAGTATTTGTAAAATTGGTGAGAAATTTTAGCAAACATTGCATTGCATGTAATCTTGAATACGAAGGTCACGATAAAGGTCACGTCAGATTTAGTGTTAAAAGGTTGCAGACACTGAATTTTGGTTTTGGGTTAAGGGCTAGATTAAGAACAAGTCGAGAATACCCCAAAGCAGCTGCTATCAAAAACTCGCTATTCGCTGCAAGTGCTTACATTGCCTCAAACACGAACAAAAAATTCCGGTTATGAAATTTATGAAAAAAAAAAATTGAAAAAAAAATAAAACCACAAAGTTTAGTGATGGAGATCTTGCAGGGGGAAACTGAAGTTGGCCACACACCGAGAAAATAAAAGCTGTACAAGCGCTCTATTATTATTAATAAAAAAATAGACAAGGATTTCCATGGAAGGTTCATAAAAAGAAGGAAAACAAGATAATTGTTATGAAGCGAATATCATTAATTACACTATAAGACATCCAAAATGTACATGACTCCATGTCACGTACGAACCTTTTGTAAATAATAGTCAATGTTTAGTTGGATATATTCGTTTCTGATGGCAACATGCGGTTAAAATTCCAAATGACCATAGTTGAAAAAAATCAAATGCATGAAAGCATGCTGAACAAAGATCATCATACTCATTTATATGCAAAGTTTCAACATAATATAAAATTAATAACAGCTGAATAATGAATGATGTCGAAATGCAAATAATGACAATGGCAAGCTGTTTTGTAGACTTTGGTAATGTATAAAGTTTACACTATCACCAACTTTCACAAACGATAGCGAAAATACGCCATATATTACGGAAATAATGTGAATACATTCAATTTTGTCACAGTGGGATCCTTAAGTGTGTAAACACGCCGACGCCGATGGTCGAGTGGGTTACGTGCTTGCCTCTCGATCCTAAATGCTGGGTTCGCTCCCAGGTCGAGG
>JAQGBW010005674.1:0-11663 GCA_034698625.1 Julus scanicus
ATATATACGATATTTGGGACAATATATAAAAAATATAATTTTTGGTATATAAAATATATAAAACATTTGAATGTGGGAGCATACCTAAACTTACTGGCAACGATTGGAACATAAATCTCACAGGTGTTACTGCAAATTTCACCAGTACTATATATGTATATATAGTAAGTTTTTTTGGTAACACAAATCGGATCACTACACAAGTTTCAATATGCAGTAATTTCAAAACGGCCCTTACTTTATAAAGCAAATCGAAACTTGTATTACGCCATTTATTTTCAATATCATATTTATAATTTGTTTTCAGTTCTCTGTTAACAGATGAAATGTTGATTTTATCAAGACTAGGGCAGAATGAATTAAACAACACATATATTTGTGATTAGAGGTTGCCACATTATGTTGTCTACTCCATGTACTTAAACTTGTCTTTGAAGCATAAATCATTTGTACTTGGATTTCAATATATGGCATCTTCTAAAAATTTATTCGGAAATGGGAAATAGTAACTATCCTGTAACCAAGTCGAAATATTACTATAAATTACACCAGGTTCACCAGCTAGAATTTAAAAATTATAAGTACTCTTCAAAGGAATTTTTATACCTGTATATTTTTAAATCTGCCTTATATTTTTGTAATCTGTTATTTATTTAAACAAAAATTAAAAACAGTCCCTGTGTAGCATATTAAGCCCTGTTTCGATCACATTAATAACTGAAAATGTTTTTTAGTAATTGGTAAAGCCGTTGCATGGTTTCATCTGTTGTGTGGCCAAGCGTGCTAATATGTATTTATAGAAGTGTAAAAGTACACTATATGCTGTCCATGCATTTTTTATATCTACCAGCGTTATAGTAAAACGTTTGAACATTTCTCTTTTTATGTCATTTTTCACAGCGAGACAGCACCTTGCTGAGGGTCTATTGGATTTTAATGAGTTTTCTAACGGATCAAAGCTGCTTTTTATTACTACTAAATTCGCTAATGGTCAAACGAAATCGTTTCAGTTTGTTGATTTGGATGGAAAGTCGTTCTTACTGTCGTTTCGGGGTACTTTTCCGGGAAATGCTTTTTCTACTCTTATGTACATGTATATAGCGCTCTATTTCAGATACATTCGGACTTGAAAGTGGTGCCATAAATATGTGAAATTCAAATTCATATGAAAATGGTATAAAATTGTATCTTTTGGCTAAGGATATTCCGTAAACGTTCTTTTTAGAGTTTTAAGAATGTCTTTCAATGAATGTGTTCAAAAAACGTTTTGTTAAGAAATGTATATGTCATCAAATTTCGTTCAACAAAAAAATTTGCCTAATGGATTATTTTTCTACTTTTAAATAAACAATAAATTAAGGATAAAAAAAATGCCATTTCATATTTTTAAAGTGCATGCCAATGTGGAAATGTTATCTGGAAATATTTAATTTAAAATCGTGTAGATATACTGTAGATGTCATGTCATGATGTTTATGACATTTTAATATATTTCTTTCAATGGCTGTGGATTTTTGTACACGTGTATATACAGCATATTGAAATACAAAAATGATAAGTGCACATATACATGTATACATACACATAACGGAAAGCCGAACAGTTTGGAAATATTATGGATATAGAAGTAAATGTATTGTCATACGGTATATGTTAACTTACATTCGCATATATGACCATGTATGGATAAAAATGTCAAACATATCCAAGATCTGATATGTTCATAGTAGGCATCTCCTCGTACAATTGTAATGTATTTTCTTAAATGCTGGGCAAATCTGTAGTTTAATGATCTTATTTATAAAATAAATCGACATGCAAATGTCAATATTTGGACATCTTTCTTTAAAAATCCGGTATCTTAAATGTGACCCAATTCTCATTTTTTTCTGCCGTTTTTTCCTAAAATATATCTGCGTGCTATTGGCCAGATTTTTCTGCAACGGATTTCTGGATTCGAGGATATTAATTGTCCTTTTTCGGAGGCGGATCATACCCTTCTGTCAAGCGTAAAATGTGAAGGTAAAACCATGCAGTTTGTTTTGTCAGATAGAGCAGAAAAAATACGAATTGACATTGACAATAAAACATTAGTGCCCAGAATTTTTCCTCACTCATAATTTATTCTGATCGATAGCTAGAATACAAACTGCCATCTATAAAATTCATCGTTTTCCCATATGTCAATGTCACTTTCCACTAGTTTAGTCATATGGGTGGAAGTAAAGTACAATCTGTACCATCTACAGTGTACTAAGTTATTTACTATGTCCACATTTTTGTCTCCTGAATCTTTACCCATAATTCGCATTAATGTGAAAAGGATTTTCTTAGAAAAATCATTGTTATTTCTACCTGTTAATTGTGTTGCATATATATTCTATCTGTTGTCAATTAATCCATATTTTATTGCGAAATAAATAGAAACATATCACTTTACTTAATGCAATTGCAATCGTCCATGTGGGGTAAACTGAGACAACTGATTTTGGCAAAGGTGAGACACATTCACTTAAAACAAGCTTTGAATTTGTATTTTTGTAATTGATGCTAATTTTGATAATTATTAATTTGCATTTTGATGAATGAAACTGAGTGAAAAATATTTTCAAAAAATGTAAGCATGTTTTTAGCATGAAAAATGGAAATCGTAGTGAAACTATTTTTTTGATGTACAATGATTTCATTGCATCATAGTTTAGTTACAACACATTAAGTTTTTTCAGTCTAACAATGATAAAATCAAGTTACTATAATTTTGTTACATATTTTTATCTAATTCACGAAGTGTCTCATTTTACCCCATGAGTTCCACAAAAACTGTTCAAATGTTAAAATTTCACGGTAGATTTGATAGAATGCGCTTCATAAAATTTTCATACACAGCCACTTAGATAAACCTTACAATATTATATCAATATTACAATGTTTCAGTAGAAAGTGTCTCACTGCTCCCCAGTCTCTCCTACATGTATAAATTCTGCATGGCGTATTTTCTTTGAAAATCGACCACAACCTCCTCTGTTGCGACATTTCCTCGTCATTGTAATCCACGTTGGCCTGTGCATCAACATTGGAGATATTTAATGTGGTTTTTTTTGCCGTTTCTGTGTATTTAAACCATTGCTCGTTGACATGCGTTTACTTTGGCGAAACGAATGACCTAGATTCAGTGAAGACTGCAGGGATGTCCATAAGGTTACGTTGGGGCATTTCATTTCCATCATCCGACATGGTTGTCAGGAAATACTAGCGACCAAGAAAAGCAGCTGTCGATCCAATCCATGGAATGTACTGTAACCATTCTCCACCTCCTCCTGTTCACCTTCAATTCATCCTTGCATGCAACCAAGTCTTGCTTTCTAATCACGTGAGTGCCGTCGACAAATTCTTCGCCAGAACGTCCTTGCAATCATCATGAATATTGAAGTCAGATATTGCTTTCGTATGTAGGCCAGCCTGCGTGTATCGCACGAGGCTTTATGAGCCTATCGACCCACGCCGTTTAAATTTCTAAAGATGATGAACGGTCTGGAGTTTTACAATTTGTCTTCATTTGCATTTATTGAACGTGCGTTTTTTACGCCGTCTTGGTGCGAGCATCACATGTCCTGAAATGGGGAGGGAAGATTCTTGCATCTTTTGCAGCATGATGGCGTTTGAGGTATGCATCTTTCCTGTACAGGAATGCTACAATATCTCCAGTAGGAAAATGATTGCTGCCAGGGTGGAAAAAAACCAAATACGGATCATGTATGGCCATATATTGTTAATTCCAAATATGGTTAGACCAGAAATTGGACACGTCTGGACATATATGGCCAGGTACGGTCATACTCTTCCATATATATTTATGTATGGCCATGTATGGTGATACTTACCACCATTTGCCCAGATATGGCCTCAGTATAAAATTTCTATGAAATAACCTAAAATTGAATTTGTAATGTAGAGCCATGAGATGCACTGTTAAGGCCATGTTACATATATGGCTAACTATGTTTCATAATCAATGTGTTATGAAGCATGTATGGTCCATCAGTTGCTAATCAAGGAATATATCGCCCTTTATTTGTTAAATATGGTTCATATATGGCCCATACAGGGCTGTATATGGCCCACATATATCCACCAATGGCCCATACATGTCCATGTATGGCTCATATATGTCCATACATATACACCATAATGAGAACATGATAAATACATCGCAACATACATGTATACTACCTTAATTGATTGATGATGCATGCCATATACATGCATATGATGAAAACTAGACTTTGTATAGACCATTGCAGTTTTATGTGACACATGTCACTATGCGTATAGCGGGGATCCATAAATTATGTCACACTTTTTTTGCCTCTTCTTAAACAACTCCCCCCCCCCTTAGTCACAATTTCCCAATCCCTTGGACACAATTGTCACAAAAAACAAACAACCCGCCCACCCCTCTAGGTGTGACAAAATTTTTGAATGGCCCCATATAACTTTTTTATCCCTGGTAACATTATAAGCACTTGCTCAAAATAAACAATTATTTGTAAAATTATTTTTCCGATGACGAGCGTAAAAGTTAAAACAATTCTAATAGATGTTCAGATATGTTTTAATTTCCATTTTAATATTAGATGATGAAACATTAGATAGACATATTAACACTAAATAAAAAATGGCTTCAAGTCATTCATGAATACTTTTATTATTCTTAGAAACGTTTTCAATTTCTGCAAGATGCTTTACATTTCTATGAAAAAATCAAACTGCGTCTCTAAATGTATGGAGTGCATTTTATTTTCGATTTGGGAACAAGATTGGATGGCAAAAGTATTCCACGTTTTATTCACCAAGGATCGATCACAGATCCACGGAGTTTGAATTTGGCTGTGTTATTTACATCTACAAAAGCCCCGTATTAAGCACTTCGTTAAACAACCATATGAGTGAAGGAAAATAATTGGAATATAAGGGTCCCCTGATGAACATTCCAAGTCAGGTGAGACATTTCGTACCCGTGTCAAGTTTCTCTTGTAAAAAATTGATTGATGCCGGATCAATACACATGTCTTTAAGTGTTCTCTTGTGCACTAGTCATCAGCTTTAAGGCTTTCACGTTGTTTGTTGCAGCATGTCGTTCGAATCGAACGAAAACAATCAGCAGAATTTCTTTGTTACACAACCAGAAAAAGGAATCAAGAATGCCTCAAGTTTCTCTTGTTCAGTCCCTGGTGCAATATCTGGCATATTTAACATGTATTGTGGAAACATAAATGTACATTATAGTATATGATATAATTTAATATTACAAATATATGTTTGTAAATATGTATGGCTGTATATATGGCATTTCATGTTATTGTGCATATAATGGAAAAAACATGGACATATACTTTATTTCGAAAATTATTAATATGGCACTTATTGTATATTAAAATACATTAATGGGAAATGTGCATATACTATATGAATGAACTTGGTAAAAATTTATGAATAAATGCTAGATATCTGTAAATAAAGTCCCCATTTGTTGACTTTTTAATTATAGCTATGTACAATTTATGAACAATGTTGTTGCGCATGTATACTTACTGAAGAACAGTTTAGTATAACTTCATAGCTGTATGCAGTAATTACATATATACATGTACGATATTCGTATATGTGCCATATAAGAACATTGCAGTATATAATACACCCATACCTCGCTATACGGCCTAGATACGTTCCGGAAAAGTTGGCCGTAAAGCGAAAAAGCCGTATAACGAATCATAAACGATATTTGTATATGTACCATATAAGAACATTGATGTATTTAATACACCCATACCTCGCTTTACGGCCTGGATACGTTCTGGAAAAGTTGGCCGTAAAGTGAAAAAGCCGTATAACGAATCAATTCTTTCTGCATTGTGATTTTCATTTTTTTTCCCTTCTTAAACGAAGTGAAACATAAGTTGTTTTATTATTAGCCAAATCTGACCTTGTTTGTGCAAATTTAGATAACATCACATTTGTTGGCCACTTTCTTTAATTACAGCATTTTTTTCTGGCCGTTATAGTGAAACATTGTGGGTCGTAACTCGAAAATGTGTCATAATAAAAAAAGGCCGTATAGCGAGGTATTGGTTCATAGATGGTGAAAAATTGACTATTTGTAGACATATATATATATATATATGGCACATCAATGGTCAAATACATCTATGTCCATACATAGATAGCTTTTCCACCAGGCCTGAAAACAGTACTGGTGGCGCACTCCTATTGGCGCCAAGCCTTAGGAAAAATTCCATCCATCTAGAGTCAAAAAGACGAATCATTGGCTAGAGGGCATTTCTTCCCTGTCTGTCCTCGGGTGACAAACGAGATGTCTGGGTCTGTTACCCTAACATTGTTTACGCCGGTTGAATGGTGATGTATGCTAAATAGTCGATTTTCCGCCTCTCTTGCACAAGCTTGTTGGAAGGGACCTGTAAGAGTATGGCAACGGATGGCGTCAGTTAACTGCCCATATTTATGGCAGTAGTGTTGCCTATTGCTTTTTGCATGCATCCATATATGCAGTGACTATATGAAATAGGGTGAAGAAGTAGAAAATTCGGTGCCAATTGTCAATGGAATTCCAATCCGTAAAAGGCAGGAAAATCTCCCTAACCTATTGCACGCATGGTTGGACAACAGTCTTTACAGTTGGAGGTCCATTTCTGTGGAGGTGGGCAAAAAAAGGACAGGACTTAAAGTCATGGCGATAGCTTATCGAATACTTTAGTCACTTCGGTGTCAGGAACATTTGATGGAACTTGCATGGCGTTCAAACAATCAGGGAAAAAGTACTGTCACAGAGTTGCGCATATTCACGAAGATTTGGCGGATAGAGCGTTATTGGAAATGGAATTATATTGGATCGGGTCCGTTTGGAATTGAAAACTCTTATCCGTTATTATGCTTTCAAAACCCCCTCGTTGGAGAAATCTCTACTAAATTATTCCACGGTGCCAGGCGTGGAGAGCAGAATGAGGGAATAAACTGTGGCTTAGCAAAGGGCGATCTGGAGACACGTGATTGGATGGAGAGCTGGACTTTTATTTGGAGAAACTTTTTTTTCTGTAAATATTACCAAGCAAAAGTTAAGAGGATGAAAAGTTTTCATCCTCTGAGTAGTGGCTAATACCGCTTTATTCAGTCATGTGGAACAAAACCCAGTTGCACAGTCTGGGTTGGTATGGTTAGTTTGTAGCATGCTGAAAACATTCTACACTTGTTTCTTGTGCTATAAATAGGTTAAAATGGTTTCAGGTCAGCAGTACATCCAATTATGTTATTGTATTGTGGATATGTTTTAGAACAATGTCTCTGAAACTGTTTTTTATAACCTACAGGGGCCCAAGTCAACATTTTCTTAAAATATCCTGTTTTTTTTTTATGTAAAACATAAATAATATGAAAATTGATCTATGAATTTCTAATATGGTAAATTTCGACTCATTATCATATTTTTTATTTTAAGTTTTCTTAATATTAGATTTTAATGTTTTATTCGTTTATTGGACGCCATTGTGAAAGCCCACATTTCTAAATGTAAAAACGTAAAATTGGTAAAAAATGGAAAATTCACTGATTATAGAAACATGCTTTGTGTGAATGAAAAATATACTTTAAAATTATAACATTATGGATATCAGACTTGGACAAATTCAATGTACTCAATTATTCACTTAAAAGTATTTGTATTTGTAGGTACTCTATTACCTTGGAACTCCGAATTCCTGATTACGTTAATGCTAGAGGACATTTGTAATCTTGTGAGTTCATTTTTTAATCGATGCATTGAGCTCATACATTTTGAGTACAGTTGCGTTCAATTACTTTTGTACTCGTACCTATTGAGTACATTTGGTACATCAATTACTCTTCCTACTTGGTATTCTATTACTCGTTACTCAAATTCATTCATTGTACTCAGGGCCAATCCAACTGCAAATCCTACTTTAACACAGAAAAAAGACAGTTTTAAACAATGATAAAACCGTTGTGAAAGCTTAGTTTTCTGTAAACACTGTAGAAAGCATTTATACTATATACATTGTCAGCTTTGCTTATTAATTCAAGTAACAAATTAATTTTAAAGATGGCCTACTTATCCTTATATAAAGCATGTACTACAGAAATGTACTTACACGAACATTAGTTTTTTGCTTCAAATTTTCCTCGTTTTTGTTTTCATTTCTGATTCTTCTTTCAATTTAAGACATGCAATTTTACTTAAAATCACTTGTTTGAAAAGCATGCTCGGCGTTCTCGTTATGGTAAAAGAATTCATTTTTAACGTTTTGTCTTTTACAAAATGTAACAACCTGTAACCTTCTTTTGTTTGTCCTACAGCATGCATTTTAGCCTAAGTGCGTTATTGTGTCTTTCGAGATGTTTATAGAAATTCTTAGTTTTTATTATACGTAATAGATCCCCCCTTTAAAAAAAAGAAACTTCAGACACGTTTACTAAAACTAATTTTTCAATTGTTATTTTCGAAAAATTATACTTCGATCCTCCTCATTCTCATTTTCATCATGTTTCGGTATCTAACAACCATTTTTTCCCGGTCTATAAAAAAATCCTTTTTTTCCATTGTCGGTACACACGCTTTTATCATCTTTTCGTAATTTTTTTATCTTTCTTGAAGCTTCAGTTTCCAGTTTAGACCTGCCATAAGGAATTTGATTATCTCTCCCCGTTTTTTTTTCTTGTTTTTTTTTCTTCTTCCAAATGCTGCGAACTTTTGACGAATATTGGTTTTAAAGGAATTTCTGGGTAAACGAATAGAAGAGAAAGGAGACAGAAAAAAAATCTAAAGTGGGGAATGGAAAAATCATTATTTTGGTGTTTGTTCGATTTTATTTTCCTTTTCAATTTCACTTCTATTCGTCTATCCCTAGAAATCATTAAAACATGACGAAGACCTCTCAGTATATATAAGCTCGTAAACGCACATTAATGATTAAAATAATATATATAGGCTATGCATTCGGGTATATGAATTTAATATGTTGGTTTTGAGAAATAGCTGCATGCCGATGCATGAATGTCATGTATAATTTATTTTTTGGGAAGCTATAAAATGAATCTAAAATCCACGTAGAATAGCAATACTTGTCTATTTTTTATAAGACTAGGTCCGTTTATATAATTATGCATAAACTCCATTAAACTTTAATATCCAACGTATGTGTAGTTTTGGCGCTTGCATGCGAAATTTATATCTCGTTTGCAGGTTCTTTAATGCTATCTATAATTACAGACGCGCTAATCCAATTATATCTGATTTTTTATTTCCCTTCATTTTTTTCTTCTTGATCTACATTTTGCAGCATTCCCTCCAAATTAAAGGAAAAAAATCGAAGTCAACTGAGAATTAAAATTTGAATTGGGCGATGGTGCATTTGGGTAGATTTCATGGCAAAGTATGGAATATGAGATAAGCCGTTTTCCAACATTAAAGCTGAAGTTTGATAACCGATTTTTATATAAAAAAACACATGCATATTCGGAATCGAGCCTTTGTGTGATAAGATTATAACTAACTTCAACTATAGTTCTGAAAGCTAAAGTGGGGAAAAGAAGCGTTTTGGATTTTTTCATTGTATTGAAATTCTGAGCAAAAGTGATACTAAATTGCTTGTAGATAACCTGTAATTTGCATTATAGGTAATGATTATGCCTAGAAATAACAAATATATGGCAATATACTATGATATTCTGCTTATACTGTATGTCTGAAACCATTCATGGTTGTGTAAAGTACCTATATTGGACTCGTATGGAAACACATGTATACGGGCAGTATATTCGCATAAATTATAAAATATGTCTGAAATCATTTATAGTCATGTACATGTATTTTGACTTGTATACAGAAAGTGATATGCAGGTACATGTATATTGACAGTATATTTACATAAATGATAAAATGTCTAAAACCATTTATGGACATGTACAATATTTTGACTTGTATACAGACGGTCATGTACAGTATTTTGACTTGTATACAGAAGGTCATGTACAGTATTTTGACTTGTATACAGAAGGTCTTGTACAGTATTTTGACTTGTATACAGAAGGTCATGTACAGTATTTTGACTTGTGTACAGAAGGTCATGCACAGTATTTTGACTTGTATACAGAAGGTCATGTACAGTATTTTAACTTGTATACAGAAGGTCATGTACAGTATTTTGACTTGTTTACAGAAGGTCATGTACAGTATTTTGACTTGTATACAGAAGGTCATGTACAGTATTTTGACTTGTGTACATAAGGTCATGCACAGTATTTTGACTTGTGTACAGAAGGTCATGTACAGTATTTTGACTTGTGTACAGAAGGTCATGTACAGTATTTTGACTTGTATACAGAAGGTCATGTACAGTATTATGACATGTATACAGAAGGCCATGTACAGTATTTTGACTTGTATACAGAAGGTCATGTACAGTATTTTGACTTGTGTACAGAAGGTCATGTACAGTATTTGGACTTGTACACAGAAAGTCATATGCAGAAATTGGACTTGTACACAGAAAGTCATATGCAGAAATTGGACTTGTACACAGAAAGTCATATGCAGAAATTAGACTAGCATCGAAACACATGTATGGACAGTATGAACGCATAAATGATAAAGTATGTCTGAGACCATTTATGGTTATGTACAGAATTTGGACTTGTATACAGAAGTTCATGTACAGTATTTAGACTTGTATACAGAAAGTCATATATGGAGATTGGACTTGTATACAGAAATTCATATGTAGAGATTGGACTCGTATGGAAACACATGTATATATACAGTATGTTCGCATTGGTCATGTACAGTATTTGGACTCGTATACAGAAAGTCATGCAGAGCTTGGACTCGTATAGCAACACATGTATATGGGCAGTAATTTGCATAAACTATAAAGTACAGACTAAACGTCTTATATGGCCATATAAAGTATGCACTTTTACATGTATACCCATGTACAGTTTGTGCCATATATTCTACCTGGGTTCTGTTTGCCCGCATGATATAGCCTATACAATACAAATACTGTATGTATAGTGAAACGTACCTGCATGTCAGGGTTCTATAAGTAGTGTATACAAATATTATTTGTTTTACTGGTTGTGAAGACTAATTTATCGATTTATTTGTTTATTTTTAACGTAACATTGATTCTAAATTGCGTTCCTGATTATCACAAACGTCGTTTACAGACACTGCTTGCATTGATATTGACGGAAAAAAAGCATGTTTTTTTCAAAGGAAGATGAGACTTCAGAACAAACTCTCGTTTTAAGATAATTTGCAGTAGTGTGTGTGGGTGGCTACAATCACAAAATGTTGGTATGTAGGTCAAAAATCGATTCAAGGCAAAGGAGGCCGAAAATAGATCCAAATAAAATCTTAGCCTTAAATTGGATGGAAATAAAATGCAGATCTAAAATTGATTCAAATAAAGAGCGAGTTTGCTTAATGTGGTGTTGTATTTAATTCTTACTTGGTTTTCATCATAAAAATGTAGCATTTACTTGTGTAATGGTCCCACTGAAGCGGACTACACTGTCTTTTACCCTGTTTTAGCCCTAGCACTCTGCTAGGACTTGCTGTTGTTCCTGTAGGA
>JAQGBW010005675.1:0-11661 GCA_034698625.1 Julus scanicus
ATAGGTTTTGGTGATCGCGTTTTCAACTCAGCTTAAACTTATAAAAAGACTTCCACTGCATCCCTGGTCTCACAGAGCACATTACTAGCACATATAGGAGTAATTTTTTTAACACAACATATTATAACCACACTTTCCCAAGTTTTTTAATCATTTCGATGTTACCCAGTCTAGTTTTTTTTAAAGCAAATGTATAAATATAGGATTACATGCAATTCAAAATAGAATGAGAGTATTTCGTGAATGCTCTTATACGAGTTATTCTCAACTTTACTTTGGTTTTTAAAAAATAAACGAGCGAATGCAAAGCTATTTTGTGTCTAAGATGAGATGTGGATGTAATATCGCTGAACATAAAATGCGATATATTACTTATATCATGGTGAAGTTTTACCAATTTTAACAATGAAGTTAACATTTTATCATCCACATGAATTAAATTAGTACACCGTTTGTTTTGTTATTTTTTCTGTTTTACTTTTTTCGTGATGATCTAAACTGTGAGAATATTCATTGTTTCTGAATAACACACATTAATTAAATGTTACGCATACACAATTTATTAAGTGTTTCACAGAATAAACTCCTGAAAAATCTTTGTAAATTGGCTTAAAAAAACACAAAAATTCTAATGTACGTGTTAGTAAAAAAGATCCCTAGCTGTGCACCACAGGTCACATTTCTTAAAATGAAAATCTGTATAAATATTCACGTTTAAACTTAATTTCGATCAAAACTTGAATACCATGCACTGTTTACTTAACAAGCAAAAACCAACAATGATGAGGTTTTGGAAGGCCTCCATTCCAAGACAGACAAATGGGGGTGCTGTGCCCCCACTCATTAACATTGTGAAATTTACTTACTTGTAGTGTCTGGTGTCAGGGACATCCCTGTTGCTGGCCAACTTGTCACTCTCGGCCTGGTTGAACTTGTTACGCCTATAGGCGTCCTCACCAGTGCGCACTTGTTTGCTGGAGATATAGCCCTTCTCGTTGAAATATTGCCAGGAGAGGCGAGAGTCCGCGGTTCCAGACTTCAGGTGGGGGTTCTCCTCCTCCACCCGCCGGATCACATCCTCCTTCAGCCTCAGCGCCCGGTTCTCAGCCTGTAGAATGGGGAAGAACAAAAAAAGGGAAAACTGTCACAAAACATTCCACATTGGTTAAAAAAGAATAATCCAAATGGTTCACACGGGGTTAAGTCATGTGAACGAGGAAATGATCCTCAATGCACGCTAAAATACTAAAATCTGCAGACACGTCACCAGGAATGGACGTATATCAAGAATCTACACATTTTTAGTCATAATGAAACGTTTAAAAGCACTTTATTTGGCATTTTCAAATTTTAGCAAGCAATTTCAAAGAATATTAAAAACAGAGCATTTATCAAGCCATGTAGATAGCAATCATTAGGCAAAAAAGGGAATTTCCCCTTTCTCCCAAACCAACACAATACATGGGATATTCCTATTCTGGGATGAGAGGGTGGATGGAAGAGTATTGGGGATGGGCCAGCTGGAAGACTGAGTGCTGGGATGACATTTTGCTTGTAAAGTGGAAAATTTCCCTGGCCACTTACTAATTTCCCCGACTTTTCCCTGACTTCTCTGACCACTTTTTTCCCCCTGACTTTTCCCTAACCTGTGGCCACCCTGGTTATGCTGCTGAGCGGAAAACCACGTCAGTATGGTCTGTTCCAATGGAACAAGCGGGGAAAAAACCCACGTGCAATGAAATGTGGAAGATGAGTTGCATTGAATATGAATAAACTCATGATAATTTGTCAAAAAATAACGCAAATGATAACTATGAAAGATAATGAATGGGTGGGGAAAGTTCATATTTCATTCATTGTTGTCACGCTAGTATTTCTGTTTTCATATAGTGCTTATTGCTTAAACACCGTTTAGCAAGAGCGCCGTTGCCATAATTAATCAGCCTATATCAATTTTGTGGAAATGCACGGAATGGTCACAGCCGATGTTGTGCCATCTGCAATGCCGTATTCACACACAACCTAATGAACAGAGGACTGACTTTGGGACGTTAGCAGCTCGGCATTGGACCTATGTATTCACACAAAAAAAGAGCTGAAGTGCGCATGATCACACCCAAACCTATATGTTAGCAGACAATATTCGGGTGCGTGGGAATCCGGTAAAAGAAAGGACAATCGACTGTAGAGATTCTATAATTTTGGACCTGTCTGTCTTGGCCATCATATAGTACATTCTAAGAAATACTGGCGAAAATGTGTTTTGAAACACCCATTGGTTTTAACATGTTTTAACAGAGGTGCTTTACATGAAATGCCCATTTATAACACCTTTAAAGGTTTTTAAGCTGGCCGACCACAGGTAGCACTACTAGTGCAAATTTTAAATGATATTATTTTCATAAACTAAGCACAGCAGCTAATTTGTTTTAAACAATTATATCATGGGAAATGTCCATATAGCCCATTTTTCTGGTAGTGAATTTAAGGTGCCACAAAACACCTTTATGGTGCTTCATCTAAGGTGTTGTATTTGTGAAAAGTCTAAACACCTTATTTGGTTTTATAAAGCACCATTTTTATTTATTAAGTGTTGGCATTTGGGATGTGCCACCTGCATTCCCCTAGGGCCAATAGCCGCCAAAATGACGCCCATGTGTCTAGTGACGTCAAGGCTGACGTCACGTCCTGGGACATTGTTCTAGAAGGTCCTAAATGTTAATTTCCTGTGTCTTTGTTCTGTGTCCTTTTGTTCATTCCACTGTAAGTTTTCGCATCGAGATGTTCTGCTGAGCTAGTGTGCAGGAGTTTGTTCATTAGTAATAAAAGTGTTCCATCAAATAAGCATCGTTTTGAGTTTTATTCATCATTAAGTGTATAGACGGAGTTCAGCAATCCCAGAGGCAACCCTGTATTTTCTCCATGGTGATCATAGTCATTTGCACCCTCTTAGTTATAACCTAATGTAGATTTATGAATACTGTATCACTGAAGAACGCCAATCGACCAGTTTTGCTCCCCTCATATTCCAGGGGAAAAGATTCATTCCCATTATGGTCAAAACGCGTTTTGAGTGTCTGCAATGGTGGAATAAAACTGGTCGATTTACACCCTTTAACGATACTTAAATCTAGCTTTAACATCTAAATTACATGGCACCGATATCAATTTCAAAAACGTCGGAAATCCATAATTCATGCATCGATATTCCATACTGTGTTGAAATGACTTCTCGTGTTTTATGAGAATAGTCCCATCCGATATACGGTATACAAAAAGATGATTTCACTTTACACAGTATCTACACAACGCATTGTTTAATTTCATATACAGTGGAACTGCGCTTAATAGAATCACGTTTGTTCCAGGCCATTTCCATAACAACAACCGGGCGATTCTAATAGAAATGTTGACGAAACCATGGTTCTGGATACAAAAAACGTCATAGGTTCGCACAAACGTCACGGTAGGCAAACTGTTTCTCTCGATTTGTTTCAGCAAACTGTTTTTCTCGATTTGTTTCAGCAAACTGTTTTTCTCGATTTGTTTCAGCAAACTGTTTTTCTCGATTTGTTTCAGCAAACTGTTTTTCTCGATTTGTTTCAGCAAACTATTTTTCTCGATTTGTTTCAGCAAACTGTTTTTCTCGATTTGTTTCAGCAAACCGTGTTGCCCTGGAGACGCGGCTTTAGGCATCTTTGTTAAGCTGGGTCTCCACTGAAGGCAACATGCAACACGCAAACACCAAACATACAAACACTCGACACAAACCTAAAACAATGAATACATCAACATGTTGCTGAATGCTGAGGTGTATCCACCAAAAGTTGACAGAAAAACTAAACAAATGTGTACAGTTTATGACCAAAGCATTCAGGTCCGCATTTGAGCACATGGTTGAGCATGCGCAGTAAAGTGGCAACATTATTTCCTTTGATCCGGATCGCCTCCCCAGCTATCAGCAAAATATTGCCGAAATCATGGTTCTGGTAACAAAAAAACGTCATATGTTTGTGCAAATATCAGGGTAGACAAACCTGTATTCAATATTTGTTTCAGCAAACCATGTTGCCTGAACATTGTTGCTCTCAGTGGAGACCCGGCTTTAGATTGGATTTCTAGTAAATCTGGACATTCACCAGGATATCCATCCTATTCTAGGCTATTCCATCGTCTAATCGCATGCAAAAAGAAGGACAATAGTAAGCACTAAGCTCGGTCAAAGGATTTGAGTAATTATGTCTACTCCTGTAGTGGCCATATTAGTGGTCGCTAGGCGTTAAAACATGGGAAACAAGATGCAAATTACTAAAAAGATTAAAACGTTTGAATAACCCCAAAGGTAACGGGTTCGCTCCTGGACCTCAACGTGTCCCAATTTAGAGAGTGGATCATTTCTGTCACACTCGTGGAATGATGGAAATCGCCCAAATCTGGCTGCCCTGCCCATCTCTATCCCACTTTATACAACCACTCACTTTATGCAGAAATCATAGTTTCTTCCGTCTAAAAAACCACCCACAACTTAAGTTTTCGGTATACAGAATCATAATTTGCTTCTCTGGACATGCGGCTCTGATCCCCACCCCAGGTGCGTGATGGACGAATTATTCTCGATGCTAATTAGGTTCATTATTTGCAATATATTTCCTGGATGCACACGGCAGACCTTTCCACGATAAAACAAAAACCGGCCAATCTCTCGAAATCGGCCAATGGGGGGGGGGTCGCTGACCCGTGGTACGCGCGCGTTACCACGGTAACGGCAACTGTTTTCGGTTCCCCGACTATGACAAATTATCAGAGCGTGTATGGATCCGCCAGCCGCGTTTGTAAATTCCCTGGATTCTGTCGAAAATCCCCTCGGCTTAGCCTCATGTAGAGCCATTCTCGCCAACTGAAAACATCCCCAGCGCATAAATAAGCCGGTGCTTTTCAGCGTCGGGATTACGCCACGAAAAACGAGTTCGTCGCAAAGCCGTGACTCGAGATTTTCACTTGGAAAACTGGACTTTTGGCCTAAGCCTAGTTCGCACGCGATGAGTTATTATTTTCATTAGATTATGTAGCATTATGGTACGCAGTTTAAATAATCCGTAAATTGTACAGGAATAACTTAGTTAAATTTGAAGGAAATATGCAGTAATACGTGATATTTCCTTTAAATTTATCCAAAATGAATTAGGAACTTTCCGTATTAAATATCCTCAAATTGAGAAATCAATCCAATTCAAGGACCATGCTACGAGTGCAGCTATACCAAATAATGTACCCCTATAAGATGAGTGGATAAGAGCAGAGTGGCACACTCAAGTGCATTGGATAAATTTAGAATTCAGTTTGAAAGGAGTCAAAACATCTAATTAAATGTTAGGCCATGATTGACATAGGGATTGGGCTAACATACTCTGGGTCTTCCGGCCCAAACCAAACGCAATACAGATAACATTCAAAACTAAGCAGATCTGCATGTTATCAGAAAATATGGAAGCAACATCTCTTTCATTATGTATCGATAAATTTCAAATGTGTGACCAGATCCTTTTACAGCAAAAATCCAGTGTGGAATTCAGTGATACAAGAAGTTTGGAATTCAGTGATACAAAAAGTATGGAATTCAGTAATACAAGAAATTTGGAATCCAGTGTAACAAAAAGTATGGAATTCAGTAATACAAGAAATTTGGAATCCAGTGTAACAAGTAGTGTGGAATACAGTGATACAAAAAGTGTGGAATTCAGTGATACAAGAAGTGTGGAATTCGGTGATACAATAAGTGTGGAATTCAGGGATACAAGAATTATTTGCATTTGAGTTCTAAAGGAAAAAAAGAACACGATATAAACGAACGTTTTGAAATACTTCCATTTCTTTTTCAATAAAGCGGGGAAAACAAGATGAAATGAAACAACATTTTTGCAATACGGTTCAATTGGTTTGTGTTTTTTTTTACCAAATGTTGCATGAATATTGAACGAAATAAGTTTCCTTTACGGAAAGCAAATTCTGCAAATACATAAAGTGCATGTACGCCTTACAGATCATTATCGAGCAAAAATACAGAACCGTAAAAGTCTGAATAGCTAGTTATTCATGTTTCAAAGAATAAAAAGTTTGAAAATCCATTTCAATTCAGATAGATGTATCAAAAAATTGATTTTTTCCCCGTTATTTTTTAACAGGCAAAAAGAAGTAGAATTTGCCATATTTTATTAACAAGCAAATCATGTTACAAATGCGAATAAATCCCCAGCTTACAACAGAAAGGAAATTCTGCAAACACAATTACTAGTGAAAAAATGAGCATTTCTCAAAGTTTTTATAACAGATATGTATATTTTTGCATTTATTTCTTGTAGATATTGAATTTTAATATGATTGGTAATGATTGAGAAAAATATGCAAGGTACGTTTTATAAATTATTGTGTCTTCAAAATTTGTATTCGTCACACGACTTCATACTGCATTCATTTTTTTCAACAATCTTTCTTTGATTTTTCTGAATTTCACTTAACATTATTTGAAACGCCAAACTAATTATTTAGGCATCAGTGTATATGATGCTACAAACTACCCTCAAAGCAATGACGTCAATAGAGTAAAAAAGGCAATGCCAGAAATATTTTTTGTATTGTAATTTCCATTTGAAATTTATATCAGATGAAGCTTATCGTTGTTGGCAGATCGGCCTTTTTAGCAGACTAATCAATAAAAAAGCTCACTGCAGCTTGTTTGGCTCAGGGAATTAAACTGCACTGCTTGTTTCATGAATATCCAATATCCTATCTTGTGCAATTGAGTTCACAACCCAGCCTGTAATGCCTGGTTCACAATGCACCGACCAACGTCTTTTACTGACCGTCACTTGATCTGCGCATGCGCCCTAACATAACTGATGACGCGTTTGTGACGTTTTCCGCCATGTCGAAATACGTCGAAAAAGCTTGAAAGGATTCAAACTTTGGACGTCATGGCGGTCAAAAAATCAAGAATTTGTACCACGTGATAGATGGCGCATGTGCCATAGAAAATTGAAGCACCACCTAGCGACAGAAAATATTTTGGGGGCTATGGCTGATCTGACGGTGATTTACCTAGTAGGCGTTTGGACGTTTGGACGTCGGTCGGTCCATTGTGAACCAGACTGCAATGGCCATTAAAACGTGTGACGTTTTTCTTCGAAAAATTAAGCTCTGCCACGACGTTGGTCGGTGCATTGTGAACTAGGCATAACGACACGTAGTCACAACGCCATCCGCCCACCACATCTGGACCATTGTGTATATTTGTGAATGTAAGGATTATCCCTTACTGTACTCCGTGTGAGTGTTGTCCATTAAATAAATAAATAAATAAATATGTACTGTGACTGCATAAATTGCATTGCTCCGGTAAAGCCCCTCATGCCGTATCCACACACAACCGACGAATATGGTCTGCTACCCATTAGGGTAGGGTGTGAGCATGCGCACTAGAAGTGATGACAACGATGGACGCAAAAGCGCCATTTTTGTCCTGTAGCAGACTACAGAAGACAATTCTGTTCTGTGTGGACTGTACCATTGATTTTTAGCCTAATCTCTGCTGCCTAGTTGCTGACGTCACAAAGTCAGTTCTCTGCATGGTGAGTAAGTTGTGTGTGAATTCGACTTCATACACTAGGCTCACATTGTCTAAATTCTGCTGTTATTAAGTGCACGATTATTGAGTTCGTGAATATGCACTACTTTCTGCGCTGAGCGCATAATATCGTCTGCTAAATTTATTTTGCACGACAAACATACAGCGCACATCGGAGCGGAGAAAAATGGCGGCATGCACTGATGACGTCGCCAGAGCATTAAGCCGCTCACACACTACTCACTTTGTGAAAAATCGGCTGCTAGCCTACGCGTATTTTAGGTTAACGCATGCGCATTAGTTGTGCGCTCAAGAATACAAATCGTCTGCTAAAGCCCCTCACACACTAGGCCCACTTTTCTCTGCTCTGATGCGCGCACAACTAGTGCGCATGCGCCAACTCAAAAATCGTGCGCTAGCAACTGATTTTACATAAGAGTCTAGTGCGTGAGGGGCTTAAATTTCTTCGACAAGCGAAACATACAGCGCACATCGGAGCAGAGAAAAATGGCGGATGACGTCGCCCGCGCATATTCACAAAGTGAGTAGTGAGTGGAGGCATACAATGGGGGGGGGGGATTTGGGCACATTTCATGTTCCCCAATGTTGTCCCACTACCCTGTATGCACTACATTACGACCTTTCTTTACAAAAAAAAACACATTAAGCCTGGTTGAGTGTTGTCAGCCTGTTGAAACCAGCAAGTCTAGTTTGTTGAAACTGCTTGAGACAAATCAGAAAATTGAGTTGGCTGTTTATCTGATAGAAAAGACATGGTAAGCTGTTCACTGGACGTCGACAACAATAAAAATTTGCGGTCAATTTTATGGATTTTCCCAAAGTTATCGCTAGGATTTGCCGGTATTTTAATATCCATGGAAGCAAACTATCCGAACGTATTTACCAATTGAGATAAGCTGCCATGGCAACCCTACGGACCTGGATTCAGCTGATTTCTTAGGAATGACGATGCATCCATGACCTGGAAGGAATTGGAAGACGAAATGTCCACGATATTTACTCAAACTTACGAACTTACAGATGTATGCGATAATTACCTTTCGAAAACAAGCAGCCAAGACAAACACTATACTATCTCGAGTAGTTTCATAGATAATACACCTACATGCATACCACTGTTGGGAAGTAATTGAGTACATTGAATGAACTTGAGTAGTGAGTAAATAAGTACAGAGTACAAAGAGTAATTGAATACAAAAGGTATACAAAAGTAATTGAATGCAAATGCTCTCAAAACGTATGAATACCACATTTCCAATGTAATCGAGTGTGAATAAAAATGCTTTTACTGTAAGTAAGTATAATGGAGTCGCATTTAATACTTTTGAGTAAAGAAACACGAGTAACTTAAAATGAGGGTAATCCTAAAAAGTAATATGAAACCTAATTTTTATATTGATACTTATTATCCATTTAATTACCGGATGTGAATATTCCATTAATAGATGCAAGAATCCATAATGATAGTGACTCCCATCCCAGGTATTTAACGATGGTTACAACTTTTAGGATAACAATTTTGGGTTATAAGCTGGAACCATAATTTTCTGTTTTACGAGAAGGCCTCATCACTAAATATTTGTCTTTGTTCAGCTCCAAAAGTTAAATCCAAGAATCCATATTTTTTTAGAGTTCGATATGTTTATTTGGTTTGGGGACCCCTTTGAGTCCATAGGTGATTAGGCTACATCAAAAAGGTATAGCCCATTACCTGCCCCATCCTGATTAACACATGATTCCGTATAATGCACTTGGTTTACCAAGATGGCTTCCTCCCGTGCAGGACGCCAATCAGCCACAGTGGATTTTACGACACGACTGTTTTAGGGGCCATTCAAAAATTATGTCACACCTATTGTTTGTTTTTGTGACAATTGTTACCAAGGGGTGGGGAGTGGTTCATAGTGTGACATCACACAATCAAAATTCATTTCAAACGGTAAAAAATATGCGGTAAATTATTTTTTAACATTTGAAATTTTGAACAGCAGTCGAGAAAAAAGATTTGGGTCCTGTAGTGACTTTTTCCCGATAAAATTATAAAAGAATATAGAATTATTAAAAAATAATTGGGGAAGGGGGGGGGGAGGAGGGAAATAATCGACGAGTTGTGGCATCATTATGGATGGTGTGTAGTAAAATTTGTGACAATTGTGACAAAGGGGTAGGGGGTGTTTAAAAAGAGGCAAACAAGTGTGACATAATTTATGGATCACCCCTTAGGCAGCAGAATCCCTTGCAATTAATGGAGAAATTCGATTAAATAAGCCTAATGATATGTAGTTAGGCTTGCCTGAATATGGAGTCCGTTTCATACGGCGCGACCTATTTCGTCTCATTAGGCGCCGAAAGGGGCGCCTTTGAAGTGTCAAAGTAGTTGTGGCCCCTTCCCGCACCTTAACCCTACCTCAATTAACTACTACTGTAATCGGCTCTGTGGAATTAATCCCAAATTTTAAATGCAAGGGTCTGCCGTCATCGCTTTACAAGTAAAACATTTCGTGGGCTATCGATTTTCAACGGGTGAAGCGAGAGAATAGAGACGGCGCTCAAAATCTGGAGAATGCCTTCATGAAAGGGGGTTTCAAATGAAAATTGAACAACGCAAAAAAATAGTACAGCTATATATCTTTGTCTGGAAATATAGGCGACGAACACGAACCCTTTTCTGCGCAATCATTGAGAACAATTTTGCTCCCAGTGCCGAACATGCGTTGGTAAACAATAGGGTGCTTATGGCATATTGGATTTTAGATATAACCTAATCAAGATGGCAGCCTCCGTTGGCTGTTGGATTTTAATTAATATGGATATATAGGTATAAACAGACTGAGAGTACAAAACAAAATGGCACTGTTTTACTTGCTCGATTTGCCTATCAATCGCCTAAGCAATTTAAGTGTATCCAAGTGTGCCAAAGGGAGATTGGAGGGGGGTCGAAACATGTTTAAAGGAAAAGATGTAGTAAATTAGACCATTTATGGATTTGTGGGTGCCAGCTATAAACTTGTGTACATGTATAAATGCATGTGTAGTGTGTGTATATATAGTATGGGCCAATAAAAAGTAACATGTGTTTGAACATGTGTACCTACTTAAATAGGATACAAAAAAATGTCCTATACCAATTTGTGTTCAAAGTTAGCACCTTTCTATGGAAACAGTTTCAAAAATTGCCTTCAGCACTGTAATTTTTCGTTTTATGCAAAAACACCTATCGTGGTTCTTTCTTCTTCAGTGAACGCCATTTTGAAAGACAAATTCGAATGATTACGTCATTAAAAAAGAACGTGAACGAGGGCAATTCGAAAGTAAAGAGAAAAACAATATTTGTACAAATGTTTATTAAATTCTATTAACAAATAATCCTTTTTATGATTTTTATAAAGTTGGCTTACTTTTTATTGGCCCACCATGTATATACTTGTAAAGTATAGACTCGAGTCTTGTGTATATATACTTGTGACTTGTAGATGGATAGACAATCCAAACATTTTTTAAAGACACCTTGGATATGTAGACACACGAATGCAATATACATAGTATGCCGTTATAAAACATGAAAATAATGCTAAAACAACGGCAGGGCTAAATTAAGTAAAACAACAGTGTTTTATAAAGTTTTCGTAAGCCGTTACCCCACATCATAAGCTGTTACACATCCGTTTCACAGCCACTGCTGAACTTACACTCTAAAGGCGCCTTCACACATGATCGTTTTGCTTACGTTACGGCCTTACGGCGGACGTCTGACGTCACCAGCAGACAACTACGGCCCGCCGTAGGGACCATTTTGGACCAATGGGAAAAGAGCTGAAAATTTGGACCAATGGGAAGAGACCTGAAAAAAGCAGACGCTCTTCTCTTGCATCGTGGATACGGATGTAAGTACATTTTATATTCAATAGATGGCTCTGCAAGCTACGTCAGAATGTGAATGTGTGTAAAGGCTCCTTCACACTGTCAAGTTTTCGTTAAGTTAAGTCGCTAAGTGGAGTTGTGACGTCATTAGCAGACAG
>JAQGBW010005676.1:0-11661 GCA_034698625.1 Julus scanicus
TGCGCGTTACTAGGCCTATGTGAGTTTCGAAATTATGACGCGAATGGTAACGGTTATTTTTGGTGCTAAATCTCTCTTGTGAAAATCCCATGTCAGAGATCATAACCTTAACAACGTGGCGTCCTCAAACAAGTTTTGTGTATACACGTATTTGGTAAAAACGGTGTCAGGAGTATGGGGTCTTGAGATTTTACTACTCAGTTAACTTTTTTTACATCAACATTTATATAAACGATGCGTGGGTGCCTTATTTGCCTAAAAAACGCCTGCAAATATAAATTATTTGCAAA
This sequence comes from Julus scanicus, assembly GCA_034698625.1. Taxonomy (NCBI): domain Eukaryota; kingdom Metazoa; phylum Arthropoda; class Diplopoda; order Julida; family Julidae; genus Julus; species Julus scanicus. Next base: position 291 of record JAQGBW010005676.1, read on the forward strand.
GACTTATCAAGAGCATTACTGTCAAATAATTCTAAGAAAACCAACTCGATTTCATGAAGGAAGTGCATGAAGGGGTCCATTGACAAGGAGATAGCATGAAATTGAATACTTCAAAAACATTTTTGACCAGTTTTTCTAATTTTAATTGCCTGATTTTCAAACGATTTAAGCTTTAGATTCCTTCAATTAAAAGTACAAATACTTTGTTCTGTAATTGTGTGTGTTTATAATAGGAATAAAACACCAGAATACAAATTTGCAAATTCATAAATCAAAACCCAAGTTTGTGTGCAAGGGCAATTTCATAATCCCAAAGAAATAAAATCGTGATTCGGATTTGTAAAAACTTCGCAAACGGCATAATGACGCCCCAACCTAAAATACCTTGTTGATATTGCATGTTTTTGGAATGATTTACGTGACGTCTGGAGGTAAAAAAAAAAAGAAAGAAACCACTAGTAGGATTTTAGGCCAAAGCTTCCCTTCTGAGAAAAGGTGGAATTGCAAGTCTAAAACTTGAAATTTCATTTTTCAGTAAAAAAAAAAAAAAAAAAAACATCGAAGAGGGTGCGTTTGGAATGAGAGGAAACTGAAGAAGCTAGTCAAAAATTATAGACGATGAACTTGTTTTGACATAGTATATTAGTACTCATTATTACAGAACTAGCACAACGTTTATATTCCAATAGACAACGCGCAAAAAAGAACAACTAACAATTCTACTCCAGAGGGTTTTTTTCAGGTTGACATTGTTTGTTCTGAAAGAAATTAACCAATTTGTATCACATTCGAACATAAAAAATGTACCATAAAATTGAGACATCAATACATGAACAACAAAGCAACAAGGATTTAAGTTTTGTAATATCATGAGCTCACCTCAAGCTTAAATTAAAACGCTTTTCATGTGAAATGTGCTCACATTTAGGATATTGTAGAAATGTGTGTCATGGCATGCCTGCATAACTCAATTTAAATTTTTTGGGTTTTTCCTTGCTGAACGTCTGATATACCTACTCGCAATGGGGTGACATAGAATCTACCCTGCTTACCTGTCAAAATGGCGTCGGTCACACGCGATTATCATCACGTAATTTCCCATCATCCCATGAATAGGATCTGGTAAGTGAAGTGACCTCCACCAAAAATTGCAAAGGTACGAAATTATCTGAAATTCAGTAGAAGTGAATGATCGTATAATACTATTTGCACATTTAAGCTGTAGTGTGGGGCAAATTATGTGTCATCACGAACACCACCACCATCCATAATCCTGGCAATTTCCTTTCTAATAAAACAATTGAATTCAATTGTTTCTGGGAATTCCTAATACTCCCGAGGGTTTAATGATGGTATACAAGTGACGTCAACGAGGTTTGTCAGATATTTTTATGAAAATGTTGAAAAATTGGAAAATCATAAATATCGGAAAAAATTCATACTTTGAAAACTATTTGATTAAGGCAAGTAGTTGAAGTAATTTTCAAAATAATTGCATAGGGATCATTCAAAAGGTTATTGGAATAAGTTATGAGGAAGTGTATAATAAAATTGAGGTCACTAACGGATAGAGGAGGGGAAAATAGAGAAAGCAGGTCAAAAATTGAAGAACAACATCATGGGTTTTTCTACAATATACAACATGTCCAAAAATCGGTAAAATTAACATATTCCTCAATCTCAAACATAACCACTCTGCCTTCATATTTCTTAATTAGTTAATAAGAAGAGATCAAAACGCTGTTAGTTTTAATTTACATTTCGAATCAATCTATATATATTTAAGAAAAATACAATTAGATACATTTAAAAAAATCTTTAATACATTTCCATTTCTGGAGTTTTATCAGTTTAATCAGATCTATATTTAATTGAATCCGGATTGATTCACATCCTGCATATTCATATATGAACATTATGACTACTCATGATAACTATACATGAGAAAAAAAACTTTCCATTTCAAGATATCAGATGTGATAAAGGAAATCCTTTATTATATACGATTAATACTTCGTGTTATCTTAAGCACACTTAACTTCGAGAAACGAAATATCAGAAAACTCATCCTTAAATGGGAAAAACTTAAGGAATAATTTTTTCCGGATATAAATACGAGATTGATGCATATACTATGATCGCTCAAGCTAAGGACCATTTTGTTCACAATCAAAATTACTCGACAAGTATTATATTTTTTCATGAATCAAGCACTTGTGTATTTTATATCATTAAACGATGTAATTTAAAATTGTCAAATCGTAAACATCATTTAATTCAATACAGTTTAATATTCAGAACTATGCCAATTCCCAAAGATGTTACAAATACCGCTATCTGTAAAAAAATACTGGATGCCATTGTTCTTGTCACTTCTAAGAAACCACATGTTGCTTCCACTTAAGTAAAAGAAAACAAGTTCAACATCCTCGTCAAAGATATGAGATATTAGGTTCTCATAACCCCTATAACGCTTCATGGGTCGTTATTAGGTTTAAGGTTCAAGCAAAGGTTAAGGATTTAGCGGTGGGTTGCATTTGCATGCAATTCATATTCTAATTCAAGATCCGTATTTTTCTTTGTTGTTGGTGTTGTCGTCGTAATGTCATGATTTATTTCAACATTGTACAACGTGATTTACAATTACACATTTGAGAAAATTTACTATCAGTGATACACTAACTTTATGGGCCCCTTTACTTCGTCTAGACTTTATTATTATAACAATGCATTCCATAGTTGTCCAATTTCTTTTTTTTAATGTATGAATGAGAACAGTATTTGTATTGCAACAACTTTAGATGACAAATTTGCTACGATGTTTCATTTTGCAAGTGCAAAACAAATTTAAAAGTTCATTGTCTTCAGTAGAATGGTAAACACTATTTTTCATTAAATATTCAGTACAGAAATTTTACTTTCCATGGAATTATTTCTACTTAATGAAGTGAACAACCATAATTTAATATCCTTTTGGAGATAAAAAAACCGTTTAATGTATATTTACGAGTTACAACTGGTGCATTTTTAAAAATCGCACAGCTATCAACTTAAATAATGAGCACTTATTTTGCATATATACTGTATATTTAAACAATTTAATGTTGGTGTTAATGCGTTGCTGTTATCGTATATAAACACTATTTATAGTCAGGTATTTACTCTGAATTTTTTCCTCTCCAAATTGTGATTCAGGTTCATTACAAATTGGTGAAATGTAGGCTAAAACAAATATGTGGTGATTCCCCAAAAGCCTGTAAAAACCGCTTTTGGTAATTCGGGCATCGAAGCTCTTTATAATTTATAATGCAAACGATACAACCAAATTGCAGGCTAGCATAATGGCTCGTTAAAAGGATGCGGTTTTGATATAAAAGTACCATACAATTAAATCGAAATGTCCCAGTTTTTTGCAATCCATTGCATTACCATTTTTGGCAGTTTGAGTAAACAAGTCGGATTAGTTTGAGACCCAAATTAGCTAAAATAAAAAGTATAGGAAAATCTGGAACGATTACATTTAACCGGAATCGTTTTTTTTTTTTTTTTTTTTTTTTTTAATCGTCACATTGATTAACATGCATACGCTGTATGAAAAATATACTTCAGTTCTGAGTTCCAGATACAGAAATTGAGGACAATTTTAAATTTCAACCAGAAATAATTAGTCTGATATTAATTTAAAGTTTCTTGAATTTTTAGACTTATCAAAATTATCTGGTTTTTGAGCCTGTTGGAATTTGCTATAGATTACTAACTCTCTGCAATCCTCGAAATATCTGCACTTTTTACTGCACAGGACCAGTTTTTGTGCATTGATTTTGTGTAAATATAAGCAACCCAAGTCCGGTATTTGATCCCTGGTCTCAAACCCAGCCTTGAAAGAACAAAAGTCTATTACTAATAATAAGTATTTACTCAATTTTGAACATTAAATTCGATAAAGAATATATACTAACAGTTAATAAGTTGCAGTACATATTTTCTCCACACATGATAATAGTAATTATCACCAATGTAACAGATGATAAAGCATACAAATAAATAACCTATGAACACATCAACAGACTTTCCTCAGTTGTTTAGCTTCTGTTTCTCCGGATGTAAAGATACTCATTATACATGCAAAATCAGTTTATTACAAGGTCATGCAATTAACCTGGAATTTCTACAAACATAAATATGTGCCAATCCCTCTTGATTAACTATACGCATTCCAGCACGACCATTCCAATAGTTCTGTATTACTTTATGTTAAACATCTGCATAGTGTTTTTTATCGCTTTTTAAAAAGGAGGTTTCAAAATCATCCCATTGTCAGCCAAATCATGAACACGTTTTGAAATTTGAGACACCTTGACCTTCGCTCGTTAAACCATGATGCTGGCATTGAAACGTTTTTAAGTTGCATGTTATCGTTTATAAAACTCAATAGAGACTCACTTGCACAGCTTATCTGTTTTTGTATAACAAAGGCGACAGTGGAATATTTGGAAAGATTCTCTTCTTTAGTCTTACCTCATGACTGGCCTGTTCTCTGAAAGTGTTGATATTCATACTTTCGCCGCTTCGAACCAGCTGTTCCCGACATCTTTTCAAGGCGTTTGATTTTAAAATCGAACATGGTGTGTCTTCAGGATTACGAACTATGCTTTCTATAAGCGGATTTTCGACAATTTGCGAACTCGCCATCTTTGGGGGTTCCTCCTACTGTCAATGGGTCAACGATCAATTAGTCATCGATTAACTGTTAAAAAATGGTCTTTCTCCTTTTTTTCTTCTCGTTTCTTATCTTCTTGAAGTCCGAAACACAAGAAAAACAAGACGAAACACCGAAGGCAACCTTTTCTCACGAACTCCTCTTGTTCTTTACAACACACCGTCCTCTTGTTTTCCGAACGTCTGTTTCGAAGGCCGTTTGGGTTTTTACTTTTTTCGAAAGTATGCGAAACGCGTCACGTCTAGGCAAAGAAAAGCCTATAAAAAGTGACCAGAAATCAGCCTCAGGCGACCAATATCAGCCTAATGGCCCGGTGCGCGTCTACAAACCCTATTTAAAAAGGGGTTTATGGTGACGTAGTTTTCAGGGATTACCAATCAAAAGCAACAGTTGGAGAGCGCTCTCAAGCGCTTTTCGGCGCTCTTCACCAAACGCACCAGACTCAAGGAACATTACCTGAGCGGGGCGTTCGACAGGATTCATTCCTGGAATGATTCAATAGATGTGGGGAAAATTTGTGACGTCATTTTTACTGGATATATATATATTTTTTGTTTACGGTAGTCTATGCTTATCGAATCTAAAGATTTAAGCATTGGGATTCACCAAAATTATTTTCCTCATTTAGATTTTAAGGTGGCTCATCCTCTTTGTGTACCTACAAATAATCACAGGTTTTGCAATACCATAAAATGCGTCATTATTGAATACCTTTACATGTGAATTACTATGGGAAATGATTACAACCGGATTCATTTTTAGATGGTTTTGAAATTATAATAATTTTTTTTTACTTTCTAATAAGTCCAATTATACTCCAATTAGTATAAAAGAAGTATTTTCCCCAAAAAGTTTCTATTACATTTACAAAAACAAATTTCCCAAATTTTACCCTACGCTACGTTTTTAAGAATATTAAAGATTATATTAATTAAAGGAAGCTTAATGTACACGTTTTCCCATATTACACATACGAAATAACCAGAAGTCTCGTATAGAATTATTACTTAACCTTCATGGCCGACTGCCACAAACTTCAATTAATTTAATTAGCGATTCCCACTGTTAACTCTAATTTACACTTGCTTGTCTAAGCATATCCGAGATCGGTAATTTTCCGAAGGTGCCAAGAATGTTTTTATGCATTTTCGGTATGGCTTGTTCAATAGTTTTCGTTTAATCAGGCAGAACGTGCATTCATAAAATTGCTGAAATTTATATTCTTCTTCCATGTAACGTGTGTTTTTTAAACTCCACTAAATACATAAACAATGAAAACACTATATGGCAAAATTTAATTGAAAAATCAATTTCATGTTAAATTCTCTTACAATAACTTTTTACGATTTGTAAATTCAATTTTAACGCCATTGACCTCACATGCAACTGGGGAATCCCAAAATGAAGATAAGAGGGTTGAACCTTTAGGCACAATAAGGCATCTTAAAAAAAATGGCTGGTGCCGTCATATGAGCATTATAACATATTTAGCTCACCTGGCTTTCCCTGTTTTGGAATTATATATTGAAGACATCTAAATAGGATTTTTTACCTTTAATATAAAGCTAAAGACCGGTAGCAGTGATCTCCAAATATTCGATGATTAACAAAACTTTCGTTTATCATAACTTCCATTTTGTGTTTAAATAGTGTTAAATAGCAATTTTGAATCGTTGCTATATTTATCATATTTTATGAAGAAATAAACGATTAAACATGGAATATAGAATTCACTTGGAAAATACAATTACGTGCCGATTTTAGTTTTATTAGTAGTCCAATCAGCTACGACTCTTTAATCATCGCATTTAATTTCCGATTAGATCGACTCGTTTCACAAGCCATAAAAAAAATTCTTAAAATTTAAATAGATATAAATCTTAGATTTCCAATTACTGAATTATTTTAGTTTGAGCAGTTGCTGAACAGTTTCCTGTAAGTGCGGATGGACTTTATATATATAGGAAATAACAAATTCTAGGAAATCCTAAAGTGACGAAATGTCATCAACAAATTTTCGCTATCCTGTTTTACATGTAAATAAAAATAGCTTTTTACTCATTGATTGTTATGATCACATTGTGCTTACAAATAAAATTTTCCATAAATGCCAATCTTACAATTCTCATGGACCACTAAAACAACGTTATTCTCAATAAATGCTTCGACTACTGTTTTGCCATACCTATTTCAGTTATTAACGTTAGTTTAACAGGTGGTTAAACCTGTCTATTCTTGTTATAGGAAAATGTGCATTTTGGTAATATTTGATTGAATTTCCACCGACTATAACTTTCTTGTAAAATAAATGAATGAAATAAAAGTATTGTTTAATTTGGTGCAAATTCAGTAAATCTGTTTTATTATTTTTCTAACAGTATAAATCAAAGTAAACGAATGTACATTTCTGCATTTATTTTTACAAGGTGATTCACACGCTCTTTGATGCAATTCAGTGAATTTCCTTCCATAAGGTCACGCAAAGAAAATCTTGAAAATATATTTTTTTCTGTTAAAACGAACGTGAAAAAAAATCGCCACTGCTCACGTAGCACAGGAGGAAATTTGCATTGGATTAAGGTTACGGTATCAAACTCACTCTTAAAAAAGGAAAACGGAAGTGCCAAATCAAATACATTTATAACGCTTAACATTGAGTTTTTCTAAAACTAGTTTTATCGAATGGCTTCTAAAAATTATTATACCCTAATTTGAATTTGAATTGGTTAAAAAAAAATGTGGTTAAAATAAGGGAGTGTCAAGGCAAATCTTTGAAATTTTAAAATTTAACAGTAAACTTTAACAAAAATAAAAGAATGCATATTTATGGAAATTATTTACGAAACAACAGCCCAAGTCACAGAATAGATTTTAACCGATTGAAAACCAATTTAGGTAGAATTTATACAAGTGTGCATGAACTTTATTCCATCCACGCAAGATTCACTTTTCAACTAATTTCTGTAAATCAGTTTTCAACTCGGAAGGAATCCATTCCTTGACTTGGGCTACAGCAACGAAATAAGCCTTTATCGTCCCCTTACACCCACACAGTCCAATGCTCAACTAAAATAATAAAAATTTGGCAGGATTTTATCCAGTCAAATCAAGTTAAATAGGTCAGTTAACAGAAAACAACAAATTGATTTGCGGAATTTTTAAAGCAAAAAATAACAGTTATACGCTGTAGTACATGTTATGTATCACTGCAACGAATGCTTAAATGTCAACTTCCTGTGACATTTTGAAATTTTTATTAGTTCCTTGTCACGTCGCTCGTATTTTTTGGGATGCAGGCAGACGATGTATGCAATCTCGTATCAAATTTATAAATTTAGATTTGTTGCATTTCTGCTTATTTGACCCGGAAGTGCATCACTTTTCTAGCGAATAAAACTTCTTTTACAATTAAGTTCTTGTTTACATTTCTCGCTTATAAAAAATATTTCATTAAGTTCCTCGAGTTATAGTCTTTCACAATCCATTTAAAAAGTGTTGTAATTTTAAATTTAATTTATAGTCCAGCAATGGTTAATAAATTTTGTATGGCAAGTGCATTCCTATGAACAACATTACTGTATGAACATTACTGTACGTCCTTATTTTTTAAAATATGTGATTTCATACATGATTGTTCAAGTTGTTCCATTCAATTTGACAACATACTTTCATAGGAAAACTTGCTCAAATTTAGATAGCTATGAGCATTTTTGAAAAGTGTTACCCTGTTGTCAAAAACCTATTACTAGGTTACAATAATAAATGTTAAAATCTGCCCTAATGCTCTGGGATTTTGCAAGAGGTCTATAATAATCGTATGGCTCTGGTGGAACCTGGAATAGGATTATCAGGAAAAACAGTACCCTTTACAGGGAGTTTTTTTTTTTTTGGCAGGAGGGTAGGTTCCTGGTTCCATCAGTGTTAGCCAATTCCAACTATTGATAACAAGGTCATTTATGGCATCGGCTTGGGCGAATTTCCAGAACATATCTTGCAAAGACAACCGTTGTTCCTAGTGGCACAAAGACACAGGCCAATGAACAGGAATATGCCAGCTGCTGATGGAACAGTGACTAGCAACATATAATTGGGCGTTGAGGCATCTGCTGCTGGGACGATGGGGGCGCCATCATTTCCATCATCACCACCATAATCATCATCATCATCGCCGCCGGAATTCGTTGAATTGCCTTTATGACTTGTGGAGTTGGTACTGGCCGTAACGTTTCCTAAAGTGCTGTTGCCCTTACTCAGTCCCAAAGAGGTACCATTACTCGTCGTGGAATTTCCATTTACCATCGTTGCATTGCCACCAGTGGTGCCATTGGCCGATGAGCCAGAAGTACCATTGCCACTAGCAGTACTGTTGCTATTGCTTGTTCCTACAGTTGTTGAATTGGTTTTGTTGACTGCGTTGGCATTAGTACTATTGTCAGTGCTGCCACCTCCAGTTGTCGCATTGGAACCGCTTGTTGCATTTCCATTGGCAATCGTAGTTCCAGAAGTAGCATTGCTGCTTGATCCCACAGCTGTTCCACTTGTAGCGTTTCCAGAAGTACTGTTACCTTGACCCATACCAGCTGTTGTTAAGTTGCTAGATGTGCTGCTGCCATGTGCAGGGGTAGTTGTACTGCCTATGTTGGTGGTACTGCCGGCTGTGGTTGCATTCGAAGATGCCCCACTGCTAGTAGCTGCTGCCGTAGCACTTAAGGAGTTGCTGTTGGTTGCTCCACTGCTGGATGTAGCATTGTTGCTGACAGTGCCAGTTGCCGAAGACTTAGTCGTAGACGCTGCTGCTCCAGGGTTAGTGGTAGCATCAGAATTATGCGCAAGTGGAGCTGTTGTTGAAGAGTTTCCAGAGTCAGTTCCACCAGCAGTTGTACTGCTGACTGAATTACTGTTGTTTGTTGCCGAATTGCCATTAGCAGTTGCTGTACTGCTGTTTGCTGTTGCAGAACTGTTGTTTGGTGTTGCTGAACTGCTGCTGTTTGCTATTGCAGAACTGCTGCTGTTTGCTGTTGCAGAACTGCTGCTGTTTGCTGTTGCAGAACTGCTGTTTGTTGTTGCTGCTGGACTGCTGATTGCTGTTGTAGAACTGCTGTTTGTTGTTGCTGAACTGCTGTTGTCATTTGCTGAACTGCTACTAGTTGTTGCCAAAGAGAGGATACCAGTTGTTGTTGCTATGTTAGCAGTGGTATTGGCAGTATCAGTTGGTGTCCGTCCTTTGCTATCCCCACCGGTTGATATCGCAAGGCTGAATCCAGATGTATCAGCCTGTACTGAGACCAATGGATTTTTGGAGGATGACCCAGCTTCGCTGCTACTTGTAGATTCTGCGCTCTCAGCGGTTGTACTTGCTTTTAGTGTAGCTCCTGTAGGGCCGACTGATAAAGACACGCTTCCAGAAGAGGCTGCCAGCAATGTTGCTGCAGTTTTAGCAGGTGTTGTACCTTCACTGGATTCTTTGCTCTCCAAATTCGGTACTGGTATCTTGGTACCTGCTGTCGTATTAGAGTTCATAGCTCTAGTGGTACTTGTGTCAAGAGATGCTGCTAAAAATGAAACACGTTGAATTAATTTCTCCAGCTCATAGATTTACGAATCCTGAGTTGGCCGCCATCTGCTGGATAGTGAAGAATAATTGGTGTGTTCTTTCATGCTAAGCAAACTAACATGACATCACATGCATGACATGACAATGTATATTTTAAGCACAATGACAGCCTCTGGTTGGCTGCATAAAACGTAAGCATGTAAATTCGAATATGGAAAAATTGCATCAGGCAGAATAAATAACCTGTAAGTTCCTTAAACGATAGCCCTAATTATTCAGAAGAAATTACGAATGCATGTGCGCCTAATTGTAAAAAATCAATAATAAAGAAATGGAAGTTTTAATGTGCGTTATTGCCAATTTTACACTTATTATTTTAGATAAGTTAATCGGTTTTGTTTGTTTAATCTGTTTTATAAATTTAAAATGAGTTTTATTTTTAATATAATCAGGTATGGGGTCAGAGGTCATTATTTAAAACAGCAAAAATTATCACCGTAAACACTTACCAGGCATAGTTTGACTTAACGTCCATTCAAATTGGCACAGAAACAGAAAAGTCACGAACAATGTTTTTCTAAAGTGCCATTGTAGGGTGTTTTGAGACATATGATGTTTCCTTAAGACCATTTCTCCAATTCCAAACTTTTCCATTGCAAACTTTTCAAGATGATGCTAATGAAAAGGAACGAGATATAAATTCAGTGGCAATCAAAACATCCTTGTGTCTTAATTACACTCAAAAATTCGAATATATTTCCAATTAAATGTTAAATAAGTCTGAAATTTGTCCATTAATTTGATGAACTGTGATTTGGAAAGATAAAAAATAAATAGCTCCGAATTGAAACATTAAAAAAAGATCAACTTTTCAGTAATTTTTAAAATCATTAACAATATGGTAGGGGAGACCGGGGCAGGTTGGATCATGGGCAGGTTGAAACAATGCTTGTAGAATCCCTGATGCACCCGTTACACGGCTGTACAGTTGACATGTGCTAAGGACTGTAATGGCGCAGTTTTCCATGTTGTTGAATCGTGGATTAAGTTTACTGTGATTATTTTAATCAATTTTAAAGAATTTGAGGACACGTAAG
>JAQGBW010005677.1:0-11660 GCA_034698625.1 Julus scanicus
GCCACCCCAAACAATTCTCACCCCCCACCCAAACCTCCCTCATTCAACTGTGAGTATCTTTGCAAGCCCGACCCATTGAAAAGGATTAAATCCATACAATTTATAAACAATAATTATAATAAAATTAAGACAGATTCGCCAAAACAGCATTATTTTGTATAATTGACGTCTATGTGATTTAAAAGTTTAAGTGACGTCATTGTCGTTGAAATATGTTATGTTTTTTTGTAATTAGGACGACATTTTTACTGAAATTTGACGTCATGACATCTTTAGGCTAACTAAAATAAAATGACTTCATTTGAATTATCTTGAAGTGCATTTATTGTGAAATATATAAAGTTTATAAAAAGTGTTACTAGGGAAAGCTATAGAAATATTTACCAGACTCGCTCTTCATTTTGTTATCCAGATTTTGATGAATATCGTAAATAAATAAGATAATTGTTCCGGTTTCAGAACACCACACAAGAAGTCCAGCTATGAAATTCCATAAACTACTGTAGTTTCAGGTACATTTTTTAGTTTAATAATATCCTGAGATGATCAACAGAAACGCTCACTACCAAATGTGGCTTTTGATTAATTTCAAACCTTGGATTAAGCTTGTTTTAAATGAAACCCGTTAACGGTTTTCATTTCCTTTTTCCCTTTCCTGCGGTTGCATTTGGACGTCATTTCACAGGACAGGGGGTGGGGACTTACTATTCAAGGGATTTCTGACGTGAAATCACAGTCTTTTTATAAACTCTGACAACTTCCACCTCTGGATTTAGTAATTTGACAGGATGAGTTCTTTCAGCATTTCGCAGAATTCAAATTTTAGGTTCGGGCTATGAGGAATTTACTAAATGGATTTAACCAGAAATCACTTTATAGATACTGGAATCTCAACAAAGATCTAAACATTATAGTAGTCCCATTGACTTCCTCGCAAAATGCTGATCTTTAGGTCTTGTCATCACATGTTTCCGTTGCAGATGATTTTACCAAAGTGATATAGCAGAATAATGTTGGTGACATTTAGCTAGTGAAACTACATGGCCTTTCAAAATGTGATAAGATTTAGGAGAGAAATGTACTGAAATTGTTGAGAAATTTTTGGTACCGTTGAAAGTTTTTAAAAAACCCATTTGAGCAGTAATGTTCAAATATCCACTACGTTTATGGAACACCTAATAGGGCCAGGTATTTTTGTGCAATAAAAATACATCTGAAAATGACGAGCTGTTTTTTTCAGAAACCAGTTCCGGGAGTTTTAATCTTTCGGAATTACTTTTTTCTTAGTAAAAATCATTGAAATTGAAAGAAGGACGCGGATCGAGGCCAACAGCGTGGGTTGCTGTACCATTTAATTCCGAATAAATTGCCCAGGATTGATAATGACTATGAATGTAATTTTTGTATTTTGACAAAAACTATAAATTACCTCGTCGTTTTCTTAATTGCCAAAAAATCAGGCCAAATTCCCAAATGTACTCTTTTCTTGTCTTGTCTGAGGGGGACCACATTTTGAAGATCGGTATTAAGATTTACTAGTTTTAACTTTAAATTCAATGGCAACAAACATTTTTATGTATGACAAAAATTGAATTAGTGTGTGCAGTGGATGGTCAGGGTTCCACCACAAATAAAATGTTCAACTTCCCTGACTTTTCCAGGTTTAAAAAAAATTCCCAGACGAGAAAAATCGTATTTTTACTGGGGAAAAATTGGATTTTTACCACAAAAATCAGATTTTTTAATGTTCAAGTTTAAAAAGGGCCGAAATTGAAGCAATTCCAGATTGAAAAATTAGTGGACTATCATGAGTGTCAAACTTTCCCCCTCATTCTGTCCATATGATGTCCACAATCCAGCAAACCCACTTAAAGGTTTCAGAGTTCAACAACTTTCATGTTGAATTTCCCTGACTTTTTCCAAATAATCAATTTTTCCCTGAATTTTTTAGGCCTTTCCAATTTCCCTGACAATTCCAGGTTTGGGGGAACTCTGATGATGTCGGCTCTGGACTTTCTAAGCGAATTCTGCTCGCTATAGTAAACTGAACTAGCACTTGTTTAAACAGTGTGACCAGACGACAATATCGAATTCTAAAAACAGGATACAAGCCCGAAAAGATGCTCTTGTCAAAATACTCAATTATTTCATGTTACCCTCCTGTGAAGCTTTTTTTTTGTTGTTTTTTATGTAAAAATTTTGAATAAGATGATATCATTCCCGTGTCCCCCAGCGGTGATATTTGGCGCCCAGGGCAAAATGCCCAAATTTTCGCCCCTTATCCCCAAATTGGCACCCATCCCTCCACCCGCTCATTGGTATCTGGAAAACATGGTAATTTATATTGTGCTTCTTTACTTAAAATAAGTGTAAAGTTTCAACAATGAGTTTAATAAATAATACAACAAATCCATTTTAATACTTTGGGCACCCCCTAGCCACCGGCACCCCCCCCCCTCCCCCCTCTTAATTTTCGGTTTAATGTTCTTGTAATAAACCTAATTCAAGAAAACGCTAAAACATAAACAGTATTTCTTGATCGTAACAAGTATGATGCATTTGTGTCATTATCCTCATCTTTCAACATACTAGTTTTATTTTAAATTTCTTTAAAAAGAATGTAATTTGAGCAAATTAAAACAAATGAGAGCTCAAAAGGTTAACTGTAAATACTTGGTCGTAAAGACCAGAAAACCGATAACATAATCTGTTGTTTATCTTATCTCGAGGTCCTGGTGATTTTTAAGCGTTTTTCAAAAGTCCATTGCTCTAGTAATTGATAAACATTTAAGGAATTCAAGCTCTTGAAATGGCAAAAGGTCAAAGCTGAGAAATTTCACAAAAGCGTGCTAATTACGTAAACAAATTGTCCATCAAACGTTGGGCCGATGATAGAATATTCCTGGAGACAGGCAATTTGGGATGTACTGCCTTTTGGTAACAAAGAAATCCTTTGTCGGGGGAAGGGGTGGCAAGAAGGGTCAGATATGGGTCATTCGTTCAAATGTCAGTGAAGTGAAAATTACGGTAATGGGGGTCCTACATTTGGGGCATCTGGTTTCAGCTGAATGCACACTTTGTTATTCATTTTTCAAGGTAAAACTGTAATTGTCAAGACCAACCTGGACAAAAAAAACCTGAGGGTATTCTACACTTATTATAATGATGTTTAAGAACTAGACTTGATGGCTAAAGTTGGAAACCTGTACATTTTAGAAAATACAAGGCCAACAAAGTAAAAGAGGAACTTTTTTTTAAATTCACATCCCGCTGGCCCAGCGTTCTTTCCAAAGGTTATATAGATTTGCATATTGGACAACCTCGGACTCGGTGTTTGTACTATTTTCACGTAGAAATCGTCCAAATTCGGCAAATTGCCCAATTCGTTCTCAAAGACCGTCACACTAATGCACTGGCACCATCTCTGCGAAGAATATTCAGTACCTTTAAGGCCCATACCATAGTTGGTAAAAAAACTGAAGCTTAAGCTTTATCTCTTCTAAGCAGCATCTCAAGCTTATGCTAAATCTTGAGATGACACCCTACAACAGTTGCTGAGCCTGACATTTGGCTGCCTTGAGCTCGTCTTTGCATTTTTCTGTGCAGCTGTGGGCATGCATCTGGGACTTGAGACGGAGCACGGTCTCAAGTTCATGCGATTTGATCAACTGTGTTACGGGGGTGAGTACACGTATGGTAATACGACTGTATCAAATATGAAGGAATTAGATTAATCCCATGCCAAATTAATTTACATGTAAATTAATCATTTTATCCGACCTTTGATTTTTCAATATTACCTTTTCTCGATTTCGGAGGCGAATCTTCCACTACCATGGCAGGCATTGCTTTCACAGTTTGATATTCCTGAGGATCATGGCCCAAAAACGATAGCTTCACCAGCTGTGGAGGCTGTGATGTTCGTTTCTTAAACAGTTTCATGATTTCTGTTGAACATTAAACTGCTCGATGACCTGCAATTAAAACAAAAGAACAAATTAGCGAAATGCAAACGGGATTTTTTGCGATAACTTAACAAAATTAACCTTTGATAAAACTTCAGTGGGTCCGAGTGGTCCCTTTACTCCTATCTATCTTTACAAATATGTGTTAATTCCGCCAACCAAATTGTATTCTTGGGGTTTTCGTTGGTCACACGGTCAGCGATTCGCGGCTTTTTGGTATTTCCTTGAAAATTTGACCAAAATATGACACTTTTTGATAAAGGACACATGCAGTAAATTTCACTGTCAGTATGATAAGAAATATCACAATCACATGTAGAAATGGCAGAGTACATGTTAAATCAGTTCGGAATTCATTTCCTATTTAAATACCATCCAATTGAGTTTGATGAACAATATGGAAAGGGTCCATTCCTTGGGTTTACTACTAACAAGGGCACTTTCCTTCCTTCCATCGGCTGAATGGGTTAAGTGAAATTTAGGAACTTGTTATGTAGCCAAAATTAGGTCACCCCATACATGTACGTATGTTTTTCAGTTTTGAAATGTGTGGGGATCTGAATGACGACCCTCCCTCTGGCCCTAAGTGACCCGGGACAGGCACTCGAACACCCCTCTCGAACTTGTCAGTCCGTGGTGCAAAATTTCATCCCGCTAGAGCACGGATCATCAAGTGGGTGATGGTGAGGGGTCGGTCATCCATCAGCTCTGCTCGTACATCACTGCAGGGGTACTTGGACACTGGCTTGTTTATTTTCAAAATAGAACTTTAGCAATGGACCTATGAGGATTAACAGTTTCAAAAATGCCTCTGGGGTTTGGTTAATCCCTATTAGACCTGAAATGGCGACATTTCATCCCAAGTACCCATATTTAACAAGCAAAAACATATTATTCATACTGCATCAACTTTATATTGGTATATCAACATCCTTTGTATTTATTACAACTTCTTATTTAAGGTACTGCACATTTTCAGAGCAAATTTAGTTTCAATTTACTCTGAAGTTTGTATTTGTCGCTACATGATATGTTTCCAGAACAAATATCTCCATTATAAGTTGAGAAACAAATAATAACAAAATACATTGTTCCATCATCTGATTTGTTATATTTATTACTGACATTTTCATAAAAGTTCGAAAGCTGTTATTCTGGATCTTGAGTTATGATTAATAAGTCAAAACTAAGTGATAATTAAAGGCTACAAATGGAGTAGGGTTCAGTATCCATCAATTGTACGGATTTAAGTGTTCTGGCAACAATGCAAGTGGCGCCAATTACAGAATGCCTCTAAAATTGGCTTTTATGTACATTGTACAGTAGAGTGGTCATCTCCCATCTCATCAATCGATTTACGAGCGTGACATTTTATATTTGTCAATCTAATTTAACGTAGGGGACATTGCAGGAAGATGGCTAATAACGAATCTTCCCCCCCTGGATTGTCCAGATGCAAATGCGTCATCTTAGGGGGGTTTTTTTTGTACATCTGTTCCTCTATTGAAATTAGAGAGGGAGTTTGAAGAGCAGTGGTGAAGATGATGATCTCCCCTTTGGCATATGCGCCGTTGGGGTTAAACGAGGCAACATTCTTGAAACACGTTCGTTTTAAAAACTACAGAAAGAAAGGATGGAAAGGGAGGGGCACTTTGGGGTCCGTTGATTTACGCCAATGACACTAGATGTTTTTGCGCGACACCAAGAATGTCTTAACCGAAGGGGAGAAACAGAGGAACTGGCACAAAAAAAATCGGAAACCGTAATCCAGGACTTTGCGTGATTCGGGTTGATGCAAAAAACAAAAGTCCTCTTATGTACTGGCTCCAATTTCGCCCTCCTGCCAATTTTTGTTAAACCACACCGAATTTCCCAGCTGTTACCCCCTCTCTCCTCAGTTTAGGGAACCGGAATCGGATCGCCGAAGATCAAAGTTGGTCCATCCACAAACGCTTCATTGTGTTGGAACTTTGTTTGGTCCTTCCTTGGGAAAGCTGCATTTTGGCTTTCAACAACATTACCGAATTTTTCCAGCTGAAAATCAAATTTCGGTTCTCATCTCAACGTTTTTCAAATTGTTTTTCCCTTCTTCCTGCAAACAATTTCGGTGTCCAAGTGGATTTTTAGTATCCTTAGGACGTCCCCGTAATTTCCTCAAAAATTAACTCCCCCGACCCCTTGTCCATATTGTGCCCATTTTAACCCAGAATTTCCCCCCCCCCCCCACCTCCCCATCCCATAGACTTCCTTAATTTTGTTTAAAGTAGGGTGTCCAGAAAATGTGGTGGAACATGCAAAACACCATCCTATAAATTTCGAATTCCAAGCACCAGCCTCGATGCCAATTCAACGACATCTTTCTAGATGTTTCTGATAACGAAAATTTGAATTTTCCTAACCTCGAAAGGAAATTCCAGCATAAAATTGGAGTTTAATACAAAATTAGGCATAATCGAGACTTTCCCGTGGTTTAAGGGGGATTACAACCCTATCCCTTTCAATGGGAAAATTTGCAACTACACTCACAGTCAAACAAAAAAAAGATTAAATAAAAATAAAAACTATTTAAAATAGCTTTATAAATCAGCAAGGTCATGTTCGGGTCATTTTTCACGTTAAAATAGTCGATTTTTTTTAAAAATTAAATTATTATTTGAATTTGTGTACTCACAACTTGAATATCTCATGCTGCCACCTGCTGGCGGCATGTGCAAAATAACGGATATTTTTCAAACTTGTTTATTAATTTTTTTTAAAAAATTACCATTTGAAAGTGAAAAACAACAATATGATGCACTTGCTGATACACCAAGCCACCCCAAACAATTCTCACCCCCACCCAAACCTCCCTCATTCAACTGTGAGTATCTTTGCAAGTACGACCCATTGAAAAGGATAGGGTTGTGATCCCTCTTAAAAATTAATTGTAAGTACATTTGGGACTGGGGGAGACATTTTTTTTGCATGGTGTCCATTTTTCCCTTTCACTAGCCTTTAAAACTCAACTAAACAGGAAATCCCCAAACTAAAAATATGACCATTAGTGGATGTCCATAACGGCTCCCCCCCCTCTTGAGGACATCCATTTTTAATGGCCCCTTATTGGTTTTGTATCCAATAAGGTACACATGGCTGGGCAGCCTCGAATTATAATTATTCAAATTTTGAAAGACAAATGTGATAAACTGTCTGGATCGCGTTTTTCTGAAAATTTTGTACAGTAGAAGAATTCATTATTCATAACACACCTTCTAGTAACAGATCTTATAAAACCAGCTGATGTCAGCAACTTGTTTATTGTTCAATAGAAATTAAAAGTTAAGTTGATCTTGACACATAGTCACACGTATTCGCCAAAGCATGCGAATCTTGCAATATTATTATAATACTATAATGAAGAAAATTGGTAATGATGAAATGTCTAACGACCTCGTCGTGTTGTTATTTTCGTTGTTTTGTAATAATTTTGTTTTGAAAACCTTGCTATACCTAATTATGAAAACATTTGATGGAAGGGGGCGTTAGTGTCGCGATATGCATTGAACCCAATGACAAATAAGATTTAAATGCGATTGATTTTTTGTAGTACTAGACATGCCGTCGCTGACCTTTTAATACAAAAGGTACGTCTATTAGTGAAGATCAACATGACATCCCGAGGTAAACAGAGATGCTTGTTTATGTTTCGATGTCAATTGCTAAGGTTGGCTACACGGCCAAAAGGGGGGAAAAATAACAACAGCCATTTGATTTTGTCAGCTGGTGCTAGTTATACCAGCCTATAAATAACACAATTTAGAGAATTTATCCGTACTGTCGTGTTGTTTGCTTGTTTTTAACATAACTCTGGCTCCCTGTATGGAACGACCTTTGGTGGGGCCGTGAATCATGCCAGAAAAAAAATGATGAATTATTTTTGTCATAAATATGAAGGATGAGTTCCAAGGAAGTTATGATAATGAGGGAAGTTGGAAAAAGTTGCTCCAAAAGCTATTCTGCTCGCAGTTTGCATAATAACAACGCTATGGAGGGTCTTATTATTATTATACCTGAAGCCCACGGCGCTCCTACCTGCTGAAATTTCGAGATGGTATTTTATAGATATGCAAATCTAAGTACACCAACTACAAATGTTTCTATTTTTTAACAGCCTCTGGATCAAATTTTTCTCAAAAATGAGACTAGAAGTCATTTACTAAGCGCCGTAGTGCTGCTTGGATATGAATAGAAATGTCACTTAAATGTACAGTGGAACCTCGGTTTACGAACTTGATCCAATCCTTGACCCTGTTCGTGAACCGAAAAGTTCCTCATCCCGAATCAATTTTTATCCTTGCAGTTAATGTTAATCCAAATAATGCGTTCTTTGTCCTATAATTTTTTTTATAACATGTTATGGCTTTATGTGTGGAAATAATACGGACAGGAAATAAATATAACAGTAATATCAGAATAAAGAGTTTAATATATACATCCATGAAATCCAACATTATAGGAAATAAAGACACCCACGTGGTGTCGCCATGCTGACGTTGCTGTGAATAAAGTTCATTCGCAGATTCTGTTTAAGAAATTTACTTTAATAAACATTGTTTCCATTAGGAAAATGCTTATTATTCTACTATATTCTGTTGTTAATTATATGATTAAAATCTTAAATCGACGTCATGACAAACTTTTGCCATACTTGCAATTGAGGCTATATCCATCATATAACCTGTATTTAGTAAAACTTACTATAGTGACAGATATGTATGTTCTGCTGGAACTAGTAATACAATTGCAGAAACTCGGACTTTTGATCGGTGTTCATGAATCAATTTGTTCATAAACAGAGATGTTCGTAAACCGAGGTTCCACTGTTTATAAGGAAAACGTATTTTTCCTCGAAGGAAATAACTGGTTATGCATATCTGGTGTTAAATAATTCTAGTTTAATTCTTTAAACAATTAAATTGGGAAATGAGTTGCTTCATTTCGCCATTTTTATCTTCATCAAAAACTGATGTAACCCAAACTATTTATTACCTCAATTAAAAATACATTTCTCAAAAAAAAAAAAAAAAAAAAAAAAAAATGCGGTTAAATTAATATGATGACTATTTAAACTTACTTACATGTACGTGATACAAAATATTTTGTAGACAAACTAGTTGTTGAACAATGTTTTCGTCGTTTCAACACTCCTTCGTACGTGACATTACTAAACATACCCAAGAGTGCATACAGCGCCACCTAAGGAACTTGAAACTTGTATCGTTCATATGATAAACTTTCACTTAGTAGAAGCATAGTTGTTAGTGTTGTTATCGTGAGCGCCACGGTTAGCAGGAACTAACTTTTAGTTCATCAGAACTATTAAATGTGAGATATAGCGTGTATGAATACAACTATAAGTTCACAAACCCTAGGCGTATTATACATAGTACATATACGTGGACCAAATTACTTTGTTTTGATACAAACCCAGCCCCAGCTGTGTCACGGACTTGTTTTTAACCATGCAGTTGTGGCAAATTAATATTAATTAATGTAGCTTAATTAGGCTTTGGCTTAATTGGTAATGTCTTTGTGTTCCAATGTGCTTTGTTTCAAAGACCTGTTGCACATGAATTTTCGGTAACCGCACTTTACCTAAGGTGTCAATCCCCCTCGTGCTTATAATTTACACAAGATTAACACGTTTACTTTTAGCAACGAAGCAAAAGATTAGCATCATGCTATTTATATAATTACGTCACATGTTGTTCTTCTTAGACAATATTTCATGGACATTTTTTTCAGTGGATATTTAATCGTAATTTGTTATTGTAGACCTTCTTTATACAATATTACTGTATAATGCTAGTTAACCTATTTAGCCAAGGTTAATGATTCTTTCATACCTTATGGCATTGCAATATGCAGACAGTAAAGTTGAATTGTACATACAGGGTGGTCACAAAAACGGAGGAATCTTTTTCATAATTTCGTAACTTTTTTGTTTTTTAATCAAAGTAAGTTCAATTTTACACAAATATAGGCAACGAACGTACAAACAAAACAGCTATTTCAATTTGTGCTCAAAGGGTCCTCTATCCGCTGCAACACTTGCGCCATAGGGCAATTGACGAGTCGATTACGGTTTGAGACCAGAATTCTGCGTCTTAACTCTTTGACATCACGAATCTTTTTTAGGTACACTTTTTGCACCAAATTCCCCAAATACACGGTATTTTCTGACTTGTTTGTGTTATAGCAAGATGGTGCACCAGCACACACCACTCGAGAAACTGTTCAACTTGTCCATCGAGAGACACCAGATTTACTACCATGCACCTGCTCTGTGGCCACCTAATAGCCCCGACTTGAACCCCGTTGATTATTCCATCTTGGGGAATTTGGTGCAAAATGTGTACCGAACTTCTTTTCAAAACAGAGCACAGATGCTCATTTAAGGAAATTTAAAAAGAGCTCTGTACCCTATGTGGTAGGAGGGGTAAAATCCATATTTAAAGTAAAGGTCGTTGCGGGGGTTTTGATTTTGGTATGCCTTGTACGAATTAACTTTTTTTTCTTACTCAACTTGTTTAGATTGGTATGTCACATGTTCGGGTTGTACGTCAAGTGAAATGACTTCCCCTTGCTCACTATTTTGATAAAGAGCAATGACTGATAAAATGGCAAATCTGAGTGAAATACCTCCTGCAATATAAAAGCCACGTTAAAGATGTGTAGGAATTTCTTTATGGTGTAAACTCCAGTTGATAACAATAAACATAAAGCGTGCGTTTTTCTAACATCACCCTTTTCCCATCCCCCGTGGCACAACATTATCAAAAAATTCTGCCTGAATTAGTCATAGGCGATGGTAGCACAGCTGGGACATGAGTCAATTCAGTATATATTTTATTAACTGAATTTTCATAAATGTTCTATTGCAGGCATAGGTTTCTATGACTACCTTAAAAGTTGTGCCTATATGTTTATGGTGCAAATTCCAGTCGATAGTAGCGAATAAACAAGGGTTATATTTGTTACGTGGCTACATTGTCAAAATTGGCTGAATTGTTGTCGGTGGTAGTGCAGCCTGGACACCAGATAATACTGTATTTACATTGATATGCTCGGTACTGGCATAGCACAATGAAAATATAAAGGGGGTGAACATAGTATTGGAAACACTGAGAAAATGAAGGCGATATTTGAATAACTACAGTTAAAAACACTTGGGGCCGTTCAAAAAGGACGTCCTCAAGAGGGGGTAGGGGTCCTAGGGAGGAGGTCTGTTGGCACGAGGACACAATGTGGACTGGAAGGGATGGAGGAGGGAAAGCCATTATCGGCGTCTACTAATAATGGTATTTTTCAGTTTTTGAATTTTCTGTTTAATTGAGTTTTATAAGTCAGTGAAAGCGGAAAGGGAGACCGGAAGAAATGTCCCCAGACCCAAACGTATTTGAATTTTAAAAACCCTGGGAATGTCGGGAATGATGCCCAACTTTGTGTTAAACACCAATTTTATGTTGGAATTTCCCTTCGAGGTAAGGAAGTTTCGGCTAATCAGAAAAATTTGGAAAAATGTCGTGGAATTGTATGTTCCAAATAAATTTCTGAACACCCTACTTTTCCAAAAAAAAAAAAAAAAAAAAAAATGAAAGACGTCCATGAGGTTTAGAAGGAGGAGGAGTCTGAGCTAAAATGGACACCATGTGG
>JAQGBW010005678.1:0-11658 GCA_034698625.1 Julus scanicus
TGGGTTGCATTTCACACAGGAACCCTGGATAACATTTATGGCTGCTGGTTTCTTGTTACTGAATCACCCTGTATAATTTACAATGTATTTCCTTAATTTAATATTAAGTAGTCACATCCAGTTGCCAGATGTGGAGACATTTGACCACAGCCGAAGCGAAAGTGTCGCACTACTGGAGCATACATCTTGTTGTAATCCTCCCCATACTGCTGTGTAAAACCACGGGCCACAGGACGAGCTTTCTTGGTGACAATGTCACCTGCTAAGTTCTTTTCAGTTTTGAACACCCATTTGCAGTACACAGCCCATTTCTTAAGTGGAAAATCCTACGGATAAAAAATGCGGGGTTCATACAGAATGGCCATCTCTGCCTCGGCAGCGGTGACCCAAAGTTCCCTCTGAATCGCTGGCATGAGCTGAACTTCTGCCCAGCTACTAAGTTCAACCGTATCTCTGGCAGTTTTAGCTAATGCCAAACACTGAGATGGTACACCCTGAGTGGTCCTGTCAGACTTCATTGGCTCAACTGGCTCCTTTGGTGGGAGTGACAGTTGCTTTCTGCGACGAGGCTGTCCCCTTCTCCGTTGGGGCTGAGGTGGCGATGGTGATGATGCTATCAGTGATTCGGGTTAGTCGCTATTAGCTTGCTCAATGCTCGCATCCTCAAAAGCACTGGAAAAACCTCATCGCTATCTTGGCCACATGCTTGTTCTGCCCTGTGTCTCTCGAAGTCACTATCTGATCACTGTGCCTTCCCATTTATGACAATAGCAGAGGTTGTGGCTGTCCTAAATGGACCAGCAGTATTAAGTCCCTGATCATCATCTTCATTGCCAGCAGTTGCCGGAACAACCTCTGGTGTAATGGTTGGTGTAAAGTTGGCCTCATCATCATTGTCTTTAAAGGCAACATGCCAAACTGTTTGGCAAAGCGAGAAAACGTGCAGACTCAGTAGTAGAGACAGATGACATCTCTAATCCTACACACTTTGGGGTCGACTCGATGATGACAGCTGTATGGCTTTACCAGACAATCCCAGTCGATGGGTCCAGCACCTTGTACCCTTTACACCCTCACGATAGCCAATAAGGATCCCCTCCTTTAACCTATTGTCCATTTTTCGACATCGCTCTTTCGGGAAATAGACTAGCACTCGAAAACCAAAAACTCACAGTTGGCTGACGTCAGGCTTGCGTCCTTCAAATCCCTGGTACGGCGTCGATTCACAAATCTGGGTTGAAAGGTGATTCTGCAGATAGTTCCGCCAAGTAGGACTGTGCCAGGCCAGAGTTGATGAGAAGGCATTGGGCCATCTCTATCATAGAGCAATTCTTCCGCTCAGCAAGTATGTTTTGCAGTGGAGTGTGGCGGACCATATACTGAAGTTATAAGCTGCTAGGTTATAGAACGGATCTTAGCTCCTTGTTCACATATTCGCAGCCGTTGTCAGACTAGATGATCTTAACCTCCTGTTCAAACTTCACCTTCATGTTAATGAAGTCCTTTACGTGATTAGTGTCCTTCGTACTTCTTCACCAGCTGCACAAAGCAAAAAAGCAAGAAGTCATCTATAAAGGTGAGAAGGTATCGACTACCTCCACAAGAAGTCATGGGCATT
Source organism: Julus scanicus (assembly GCA_034698625.1). Taxonomy (NCBI): domain Eukaryota; kingdom Metazoa; phylum Arthropoda; class Diplopoda; order Julida; family Julidae; genus Julus; species Julus scanicus. Next base: position 1,619 of record JAQGBW010005678.1, read on the forward strand.
GGCCCACACAGATCAGTGTGGATAAGATCAAGCAGCAGTTTCGAAAGTGACTTGCTGGGTGGAAATGACTTACTTGCCAGCTTGCACTTTGCACAACACATGCAAGGCTTTTAAAGATGTCCCGGACAGACGAGACGGGCGACCAACTCCTCGTGGCATGTCTTCCTAATGGTATTAGGTTCCCGATGGCTGAAGCGACGGTGCCAGTTTTCAAAGCTAGCTTCCTGCTTAGCCAGCCTGGCAGCTTCCTTTTGCTCTGCTAGGAAAACCTTATAGATCCCATCAACATGTATGCTTTCAGTGATGTCAATGAGAGCACCATTGCTCTCTTAAATGCTGGAAAAGTATTATGATTGACATGCTGCGTCACACACATTAAGTTCTTGTTGTGTCTAAGTTGTTTCGCGACTCCCTTTTGCAAAGTATCCTTTTAGTTTGTGTATATTTTAATCTTAGAATAATTTATTTACATTTATATATATAGCTAATTGTATGTTGCTTACCTGTGTAATTGGAAAGGCTCGTCCAGAATCCTCTTGGTCCAATGTTGACTTGAAAAAAAAAATAATAATGAAATGAAATAAATAAACTTTAAAATTAAGTCAATTAAGAATAAATGAAAAGGGACTTTCCTCCAGTTTTTGGGGAGAAGTCGGTTGTGTAATCTGGACACATTGGGGTCGGCCATTTTGGTTGACTGACCCTTTTGAGTCACTCGGATTCTGGCCACCGACAGGGATGGACGTGCCTTTCCAATTACACAGGTAAGCAACATACAATTAGCTATATATTTAAATGTAAATAAATTATTCTAAGATATAAATATACACAAACTAAAAGGTTACTTTGCAAAAGGGAGTCGTGAAACAACTTAGACACAACAAACTCCCCCCCCCCTTTTTGCGACATCCTAATAATGGAAACGAAATAAGTTAAAAAGGATTAAAAGAAATTACTCTTAAGTCAAATAAGGCGTTAAATGCTCAATCCGGTCTGCGGACAGGGGCTTTGTAAATAAATCAGCCAAATTAGCTTTAGTTGAGATATATTTTAGTTCGAACAAAGCCCTCTTGTGGTGGTCATGCACGAACCAGAGTTTTAGATTAAAATATTTAGTAGTGCCATTTTCCACTTTATTCCGAATGGCATGGATCGCGGACTGATTGTCGATAAACAGTACCGGACCAGGATAGCGGTATGGCAAAATGGCTGTTAACTCCTTCCGAATTTCTGCCAGCCAAATAAGTTCTTTTATCACTTCCATGGAGGCGACTAACTCAGCCTCCATGGTGGACTGAGCAATGATGGTCTGACGTTTTGAACCCCACGATATCGGGGAACGTCCCATCAATACAACCATCCCCAATACCGAGTGACTCATATCGATATCGGATCCCCAGATGCATCAGTGTACGCCCGGACTCTGGAATCTTTGCTCCTGACGAGAATCAGACTCTTGTTTTTCGTCTGACTCACATAATTGAGCAAATGTTTTGCTTTCACGGATTAGAAATAAACAAGATGAAAATTAATTACCTTTGTTTTTTGTCCGTGGATTTTTGGGCCGGTCTTGTTTGTCCTGCAAATGAAGAGAAAAATTATAGTCATCAGTTCTTCTAGGACTCTGGGGCGTATAGTATGACCAGCAGTCACAGGTGCTGGACCTCACGCAAGGCCAGCAGGCAATAGAGGATGCCAGAGCCAATGCCCTGCACTGGTGATGTGACTCCATTCTCTACGTTAACTCCTATGTTTACCTTTCTGAAATAATCAAAGAAATCCTTCTTGTGTGTCATGTGGCTGGTGGCACCAGAGTCCACACACCAAGCACCAGCTTGTGGGACCTGGTCCCAGCCAAAAGACATGCTATGTGTAGTGCCCAACCAGCTCTTTTGGGTGATGCTTTGGTTCCAGATCTCACTGTGTGCTTGGTCACTAACTTTGTTTTTTGGGGTTGGCGACAACTCGCTGACAGATGGCCAGTTTGACTACAGTTGAAACATTTGAGGGTTTCCTTTCCACTTTTAACCACAGCTGCATCTTGATTACCCTCTGCATTTGTAATTGTAGTTTGAGGGTTATCTTACTTTGACATACCCTTCTAAGCAGCCATTTTTTAAGTCTCCAACATTAGCATGTGAAAAACATAGTGGAAACAGCATTTCTCACATACTCACTACCGACCAGGCAGATTTGTCGAGCCAGACAATTCATAAAGGCTAAAAAATCCCCAATGCATCCTGCAGTCCACTTTGTTGTGTAGAGGATTCGTCAAACAGCAAAGTGGGTACTTGTATCTGCTGCACCATACCTCTTGTGGAATTCGGGGCCAAGGTTATGGCGGGAATTCCGGGTACGATTGTAATGTGGTTAATTGGGGTCAAGGGTTGAAACCCTACCTGCATTCACGAGCTGACCAGCATTCCCTATGAGGTTTTCTGGGAAGCTCGTGGAGGCAGGTGGGGCAGTTCAGGTTCACCAGTGTTCCAGGTCGGAAACTGGCTTAGCGTGCGCTAGCCTGTGCTTTTGAGTTCGTTTGTCGGAGTTGACAAGCTGTCGCTCGCGTGTTTAAGTTCGTGTTCTTTTTTCGGTTTTTGTACATATGGAAATAAATAAGTTTGGCCCCAAGTCGCGTCTGGACGTCTTTCCTTACGGTTACGCGATTGGACCCTCACATGGTGGAGGTGCAGATTTTACGTCGACTTTTATCTTGGCGTACCCCGTGTGCCTAAAACAAGTTCGAGTACAGGGAATCTTGCGATAATGGAGGCCGGTGCTGGGACGGCTGGTGCTACAAAGAATTACAACTGCTTTGGTTGTGGAGAACCAGGCAATATAAAAAGGTTCAGCCCTAAGTGAATGGGGAAAAATATAGTTGCATAATTGAAGAATAGTCCTTGTTCATTCTGGCCCAAACCATCAGATGTGAAGGAGCATAAAGAAGTAGTGCAAATCGAGGTTGCCTTACTAGTTGTCCAGGCGAAGATTGGGTCACGAGTGGTGTTTATGGTTGTCGATAGAGGATCTGTGGTATCGGTAATATCAGAAGCGCTGTTCAAAATGTTTGGACTGTCAGTGGATATACAGTCTGGGGGTAGGCCCCTGTATAATGTGTTGGGTCGTATGGTGGACAGCGTAGGAGAATGTGATATTAAATTGACCATACTAGGGCGAACATTAGTCCATCGGTTTTGGATTTTGCGTCATCCGGATAGAGTGGCCCTGTTGGGCTGGGATTTTGCTCGTCGTACAGGTTTGATTCCACTTCCGGTTACGGAGACGTTCTGTTTCCTAGATAAAATGGATGAAGTTTTTTCCTTTGTGAAGCAACGTAACGTGCCCGTTGGCAATTCAACGTTGGTCGGGGGTAGCGCCCGGGATAATGAAAGGTGTAATGATTCAGTGATAAACGATGACGAAGAGGAATTGGAACAACATTTTCCGGAAGAAGCCATGGTACAGATGGAATCAGTGGAGGAGTGGTCGGTTAGATTGCGAGGACTACCGGTTCGGCTTTTGCAACCAGTGACATTGTTATCTTGTTCCACGTCATGGGTGATGTGTCGAATTCCAGAACAGACCAGAAAGGGTGATTTGGCATTTAAGGAGGCAGTACCATTGGATGAAATGTCTGCGCGTGCAGCGCATGTATTAATGTCAATTGAAAATGAATGTTGTCGTCTCTTTCAGGTGGGGAACCTTACTGGTGAAACATTGAATTTGGATGTGGGAATGCAAATTGCGTCGATTTCTGCATTGGAAACAACCGAGGTGATGCCATTAGAATCTTTAGAGAATGGTAATGAGTAAGGGGAGAGTTGATCCGAGGTAGAGGGGTTAGATTCTGTATTACAGATGGGGCCAACTCTGACAAAGACTCAGTGGGAAGCATTGCGTAGATTATTATAGGAGTTTCGAGGGACATTTGCTTTGTCGGTGCAAAAGTTGGGATTGAGTAAATTGCCCCCTCATATTATTGATACGGGAGATAAGGCACCGACGTATGTTCCACCCCGGCAGTTATCCTAAAAGGTTAAAGAGGTTGTTAGGCGAGAGCTCGCAGAGATGCAACGACAGGGGGCGGTGGTTTCTAGTAAGAGCCAATACTCCAGTCCAATAGTATTAGTTAAAAAGAAGGATGGGTCTGTCCGTTTTTGTATAGATTATCGGAAGTTGAATGCGGATACGGTGGTGGATAGCTACCCGTTGCTGCACATTAAAGATGCTTTGGATGCCATGAACAGGTCGGCCTGGTTTGCGACCCTGGACATGATGTCAGGATACTGGCAAGTACCCATGGGGGAACAAGACCGGGAAAAAACGGCCTTCTCATGTTCTGAGGGCATTTCGAATTTGTTCGGATGCCCTTTGGGTTGTGTAACGCACCGGCCACAATGCAGAGGGGTTTGGATCACATTTTTTGCATTTGAAGTAGGAGGCGTGCTTTATCTATTTAGACGATATTATTGTGTTTGCACCAAGTTTTGAGGTGTTTTTGGATCAGTTAAGGGCCGTGTTGGAAGTTTTGGCTTGCCATAATATAAAATTAAAGCCTTCTAAATGTTTCTTTGGTTTTGAACAGGTGAAATAATTGGGGCATGTGGTCAGTGCGAAAGGCGTAGCCACTGATCCTGAAAAGATTAGGGCGGTACGTGACTTCCCCAGGCCCGGGACGAGAAAGGCAGTTAAAAGTTTTTTGGGCCTTTGTGGATATTATAGACGTTTTATTAAAAATTTTGCGGGGGTAGCTAGACCCTTTATTAATTTAACTCGTGAAACGGTTGCTTTTGTCTGGACAGAGCTGTGTGAGACAGCATTTAATGTACTGAAGGGGGCTTTATGTACGGCCCCAGTATTGGCTATGTTTGATCCAATGGCACCTTTGAGTTTGCATACAGATGCATCAAGAACAGGACTAGGGGCAATCCTGTATCAAGGGGTTGGGCCTAAGCAACAGGTGTAAGTTTATGCAAGTCGGTCTTTGTTGCCCGCAGAGACGAGATATACGGTGACGAAATTAGAAGCATTAGCAATAGTATGGGCAGCCGAGAAATTTAGGCATTATTTGTTTTTAAATAAGGTGACAATAGTAACTGACCACCAAGCTTTGTGTTATTTGAGATCACTTAAAAATCCCCTAAAATAGGTTGGGCAGATGGGCTGCAGAGATGGAGGAATTTACATATGATGTTGTCTATAAGAAGGGCGGACTCCATGTTGATGTGGACTGCCTGAGTAGATACCCAGTTATGGAGCAACAGGAAGGCCCAGGGGGTGGGGGATGATGCTCATATATATATATATCGGTTTCATGGTCTAATGGATATGGCAACAGAGCAGTTGCAGGATCCAAATATGGAAATGTTGCGTAATAAAGCGGTGGGAAGGGGGGTTTCACCTAAGGGGTATCTTATGTTGGGAAACACCCTGTATTTTTATATCCCTGCAGATCCACCTAGATTGTTGTTGGTGATCCCGGAGCATTTGCGGCAAAGAGTGATCAAGGAATGTCATGATCACCCATTGGCAGGACATTTTGGAATTTCAAAGACATTGTCATTGATGTTGCATGCTTATTATTAGCCTCAGATGAAGGCGGCAGTGGTGAAGTTTGTGGACAATCGTGTGCACAATGCTAGAAGAATAAGATTCCAAGGGGTTATTGGAGCTAATTGAGGTAGGGGGACCGGCGGAAAAATGGGGTTTTGATTTTGTGGGGCCTTTCCCTCCATCGGTGGGACGAAGTGTTTATTGGTTGGTGGCGGTTGATTATGCAACTAGGTTTTGTGTAGCGGCCCCAGTTAAAACTGCTAATGCAGTGGCCATCGAGAAGTTTTTCTTAACTTTGTTTGATAGATTCGGGGTGCCAAAAGAGTTTATTTCTGATAGTGGTACGCAACAATTAAGTAAAAGGGCTTAATTGTTTTTTCAAGAATATGGGATAAACATAGGGCTTCAACGCCGTATCACCAGCAGGCAGATGGATTAGCCGAGCGAATGATTCAAACATTACTTACGACGGTTAGAATAACCGCCCCCAAAGGGAAGTGTCCAGGGGGGTGGGTTACTGCATTTAATCGAGCGGTGGCAGCGTATAATTTTGTAAGGCAAGCATCACTGCAGTCATGACCTTTTGAGTTGATGCATGGATTTTTTCCGCGACTTCCTGTTCATAATATGGTGGGACAGCCCCCTTTGGTTGGTCCACAGATTGCAGGAAGGGCTTTAGCTGGGACACAAATAAAGCAAAAAGTGAGGTTTGATAAGGGACATAGACATGTGGAATTTTAAGTAGGGGAATGGATTTTGGTAAAAGATTTGGCCCCAGCCCGTTTAGGCCAGGGGAAGTTTAAGACGCCCTATCACGGCCCTTACCAGATCGTTGAAAAAGTGTCCCAGGTTAATTATGCGTTTAGGGACACTAGGAAAGGTACGCCTCCAGTTCCAATTATGCATGTCAGTAATTTGAAAAAATTTATCACCAGGGAACGGGACCGTGTATTGGCAATTAGAAGTGTTAAATTTAAGAAAACCCCAAAGAGATGGTGCCACCTGGTGCGAAATGCGGGTCAGACCTCCTCTTGGACGGAGCCAAAAATTAAATGGTATGGACCTTCCCAGCCTCTGTAGACTGGGCGACATTTTTTCTTCTTTGTCTTTTTGGCCTAGGCGTCACCTCGGTAAGTTTTCTTTGGCAATTTTGTTTTAGTAATTTTGATTGGGATTTTTAAAGCTTGTAAACGCATGTTTTTTGGTAAATTTTGAATAGCATGGCTCAGAGTGCCACATCGGTAACGGCTACGGTGACGGTGTCGGATGGTGTACGGGAGCGTACTGTCACGGCGTCGGTGTCGGGAGCGGCATTGGAGTAGCCAATTCGACGGGACGATTTTGTGCCCACAAATGATGGATCCTCGAATAGGCTTCCACGTGGTGGACGAGAATTTCGTCTTCAATGGGGATGGCGACCACCGAGACGACCATTTGAGAGACGTACGGATTATGCAAATCCCCCTCTAGCTGAGGATTGGGATCGCGATCTAGCGGCGGAGGATTTGCACCGTAGATTTTATTGACCGCCCGGGCCAAGGTTTGAGGACGAAGGGAGACCAATGGGCGTAAGGATCGTTGAATTGTCATCGGAGACGGAGTTTGTTGGAGGATGGCACTACAGCAGCTCAGGCAGGATTGCCACGCCGTGGGTTGAATTCATCAATCGATCGTCGCTGCCGCCGAGAGAGGGCTAGGCTCAGGAGGATGGACGAGGAAGAGGCTGCCAGTCGTGGGGCATTGGTGCCGTGGAATCGTCGTTGATGAGGATTTTTTGGCCGGACTTATGCTTGCGTTTGTAAAGATATTTTTTTGTTTTGATTTTTTTTTAGTTTATTGTTGTTATTTTTGATGTAAGATACCCTCAGGAGTGGGCATCCCTAAGGAGGGATGTGGAATTTGGGGCCAAGGTTATGGCGGGAATTCCGGGTACGATTGCAATGTGGTTAATTAGGGTCAAGGGTTGAAACCCTACCTGCATTCACGAGCTGACCAGCATTTCCTAGGAGGTTTGCTGGGAAGCTGGTGGAGGCAGGTGGGGCAGTTCAGGTTCACCAGTGGTCCAGGTCGGACACTGGCTTTGCGCGCGCTAGCCTGTGCTTTTGAGTTCGTTTGTCGGAGTTGACAAGTTGTCGCTCGCGTGTTTAAGTTCGTGTTCTTTTTTTGGGTTTTTGTACATATGCAAATAAATAAGTTTGGCCCCAAGTCGCGTCTGGACGTCTTTCCTTACAGATACGCGATTGGACCCTCACACCCTCCATTAGCATCGCCCAAACTTTGAATGTATGCATCTCAGAAAAAGCCTCATTAGACAACTCATCACTGATGCACTTGGTGATTATCCCACATGCCTGGCCAAAGGACCAGCCTTACCATTTAGAAGCTGGGTAGAGACCATCGGAGGGGCAGGATCCAGGGTGACTCAGTAGAACACCCGCTAATGCAAGACAGCAATCATCTTGGCTTTCCAGTTGACACAGTTCCTCACTGTCATCATCTCGAATCCATCACGAGTGTACCTAGGATGCATTGGCCATTGTGATACCGATATCTAGACCCAGTCTAGAATTCAGATCACTGGTGACAGCAAACAAGAAACCGTCCAAAACGTTTCCCTGCTCTCTTGTTTAGTCTGTAAAACAGAAAAACTAAAATACTGTGAGAGAATATGTTTTTAGCTCAAAAAAGTTGATATGCAGTTCAATGTACAAAAGACCCATAACCTATTGAAATTAAAGTTGGCGAGACAAGTTTGTATGACTGTTTATTAAGATAGTGTGGGCAATGTGATTTGCAACCAACAAATGGCTGCTTATACATGTATCCCAAATCAGAAATTTGGCAAATACACAAGGAATTACATGCTTGAATTCCTGACCTGTTAATTACCTCAAATTACAGGCAATTAGAGGTTGAAAAACGCCTCTACAATGCATGAATTGCAGCTAACGCATGAACAAAAAAACGCACTTTCACACCACTAAAACCATGCACAATGTATGTGGCCGACATAGTCGACTTCAAGATTCTGAACCATATCTCCCGAAATGTTATCACTTATACGGTATTGGTCATATGCTATTACTGGGGAATCTAGATGAATATTCTCGTTATGCTTATATTGTTATTGGTGGTGTTGGTTGTGGCCTGGGGTAGAGCCCAGGATCCAAGAAAATAGCACATGATAAGCATTTCTTTTTCACTTACTTTAATGGTGTTTGTGGTGAAAACAAGAGATAATAATCAATGCAAAACAAAGAAAAGATGGCGGATAGACCCGGGCTAGTCCACCTGGTAAAAGGTGTTTTAGGGTGAGGAAAGTTTGTTGAGTTGCCCTCGGTGGGCCCGCAACGCAAGCAGACTTCGCACAAGCTAATCAATTTTGCCCCTGACCCCAAAATTATAACACCTCCATGGCGTATTATTTATGACGAACCGTATGCTAAAATTTTGTAATATGCCACCCCTATTTAAAATATGGTGTTAGAGAGGTCAATTTTGATACATACATCGACTTAGTGAGCACGAACGCCAATTTACTCTTTGTAGGTACATAACGGAAGGTGAAGAGAGCCTTTGAATAATGGTCACATACGAACCTCAACTTGTGGGTAAATTAAGTGTTTTGTTGATTCATTCTTGACCACGTTCTTAATCGCGAAAATATCTGACCTGTTGTCTACCATAATCTCCACCTTACCACCTTACCAATGTTCGAAGAGGATGTCATTGAGCCAAATAACCTCTTTTAACATATTATTGAGAGCCATGGTTTTGGCTTTTATGGTGGACTGAGCAATAATAGTCTGTGTTGCAGGCCTCAATGCTATTGGTGATGCTATGAACAACATGACAAATCCAGAGACAGTACGAGGTATCAACCACTTACCCCTAAGAGGCATCGGAGTAAGCCCTGATGACTGAGCCACCCCTGCCAGAAAGCACTAGGCTTTTGGAACTTGTGTGACACAGATAATTGAGCAGGTTTGCTGCAGGGTTCCATGCTAGCAGGGTTGGCTAACTGTTGAACTTCGCCAGGGTATTGATGGCATGAGCATGTTGGGATGCGTTATCTGGGCGATTTAGAGCAGCGATCCGATGAGGCTTTTTCATTGAAATGAGATCTCCTCGGTGGAGTTCCCTCAAAGCTCCAGGCTGTGCACAACCCCAACTTTAATGGCTCTTTTGCTGGCCGGTTTAGGCTCATGCTCATCCTCCTGCAGAGCTCTTTGATGTAGGGCTCCTGGTTCATCCCGACTACTCTGTTTTCTTGGTCATGGTGGAATTTTACGCCAAGAAAATAAGTTGTCAGGACTAAGTTGGTGATTTCATACACCTGTCTAAGTCGTAGTAATGCTCTGTCAAGGGCTTGTTGGTTCTTGGTGAAAACCAAGAGGTCGTCTACATATACACATACGAGGGCTGATCAAAAAATTCCGGGATTTTTTGAATTGCCCGACAATGGAGCATCGTAGAGCAGTATGGTTAGC